>SNQJ01S0071757.1:44270-73889 GCA_010110895.2 Picea sitchensis | reverse complement strand
ATAATAATATTTTTATAAATTCAATATTTTTTTTACCCTTTTATATAATAATTTGATAAATATATTAAGATATTTTTTTTATTATTACTACTATTATTTATTATTATTTTAATTGCATATATTGCTTTCTACCTAATATCTTTGTCATATTAGATTAAAGTATTTGTAGGTTCAGTAAACACATTTGTACTCTTAACGAAAACCGTTGCCACATTTGTTCTCTTAACAAAAACCATTGCCACTATATGTGTAAGATGAGTCTCTTGTTCCTTGTATAATTTACGTGAGTCTTTAAAAACCAAGGTAAAAGGGTGCATAAATGTGGTAGCTCGTGAAGTCTTTGTATTGTTTCCTTAAATGGAAGGACCACCTTATCTATATGAGTTTGAAGATGATTTAGTGATAACACATAAAACCATGAGTGTTAAAGACTTGTCATGCTTTGGAACATTCTTACTTACCTCTAACTTAAAATTCCTCGTTTTTATAGTAGATAAGGTATTTTTTACAATAAGTAAGATATTTTATTTGCAATATTAATAAATTCTTCGTTTTATAATAGATAACGTATTTTTTTACAATAAGTAAGATATTTGCAATAATAATATATTGGAGGCCATTTTATTTTTGCATATGTAACATGATTTGGTATATTATAGTGCCAAATACACCGGACGAAATCTGACCAAACCTCCCTCAAAGTCAGGGTATCCAAGAATCTTGCATGCTCCCCCCATCACCTAGGTCTATGTTTAGACTTTATCAGTGAAATTTCAAACCTGGAGTACACATGCCTAACTAGGTTTTCCATTTGTATGTTCATTTACATTCAACTCCATTAAAATTATAAAAAAAAAATCATTGTGGTTATCCCGAAACTTATGTCGTCATCTTTTCACCTTCAATTATCACCTTCGTTCAAATCTTGGACCTCAATGTTCTCACACTCAACCTCATGTTGCCTTCAAACCTTTAGGTTCTAGATCTACATTAGGGAAATATACATCTTTTCACCTTCAGTTATCACCTTCGTCCAAATCTTGGACCTCAATGTTCTCATACTCAACCTGATGTTGCCTTCAAACCTTTTAGGTTCTAGATCTACATTAGGGAAATAGATCTTCCTTCATTCTCGTAGCTCCATGCTTATTTATCCTTCCGCACTTGATTCACATTCAATTTGACTATCTTCATGATAGTCTCATGCAACAACTAACCTATTTCATGTCCTTGGCTCAACCTCAACTTCAATTTGTATTTCTTCGTGTTGATGTTGTATGTCCACCTCAATTTACACCTGAAGCGCCCATGTTTTGACTTCCTATTCATTGATTTCGACCTCAACTATCTTCTAACTTTCCTTTCTCTATCTTGATTATGGCCATTGTCTCGATTCACATCATCCAACATATTCCTCTTCGTCCATCCTCAGACTCGTTGCCAACAAAACCTTCTAGAATATTATCTTCCTCATCTTCTTCTTCATCATTTCTCACTCTTTACGTCACATCACCAGGTTCATGATCCACCTTTTCATAATGAATTGTCCACTTCACCCGCCTTTCTATGTCCCAATCTGAGCTCTTCTTGCTCCAGTCGGCTCGAGTTACTAACCGTCAAGACTACTCTCCATGCACATAACGTGTGTGGTTATTATTTCGACATGGATATTTTCTCCATGTGCCCTAGTCCTAGCACACCATTACATCTCACCCACACGATGACCTCATGGGCACTCGGGGCACATAAGGTGAACATTATGTACATCACCATCTACACCTTATTGGTTGACCTCCATAGCCAACATCACTAGTTGTGAGCTACCATAAGGAAATATGCATAGAGTAAATATATTTTTTATCAAAATTGTTAACATAAAGAACAAAACAGTAACCACAATGACACAATTGATTCAAAAGATGATATCTTGAAAGAAATTTTCACTTGATTCTTTGAGGGGAAACCTTCAACTGATCATAGCTCAAGTATAATGAATTCTCAAGACAACCTTTTCCATGCTTTCTACCCCTATTATACTATTTCTATCTTCTAGAGAACATTCTAGAGGCAGAACCTTCTAGTAAGTCTTCTTACATTAGACTTGTTCACATTATTACATAGGCCTTATTTTCTAATTACGATATTTATTACATAACAAAACATATTATTCTATCTACTTGAGGGGTTAGGGAGGTTATGACCCTAGCATGCCCTCCCCCTTGAAGAACAACCTTGTCCTCAAGATTTGAGATGTGGAAATTTCTAGAGAATGTCGGTCGTCTCAGGTTATTTATCCTTCCATTGCAATAAATTTCCTGAATTATGAATTGGTGAAGACTATGCTTGCGTGTGGCCAAGACTCCTTGTGGCTGCAACCAAATGGATCCTTCTTCATCCAATTATGGAATACTAGTTTGAATTTGGTACTTGGTCCCAATAACTTTCTTTAAGCATGACACATGAAATATTGGATGGATCTTAGAGTAACTAGGAAGAGATAACTTGTAAGCCATGGGCCCTACTCACTTGAGGATTGTATAAGGGCCATACAACTTTAGAGAAAGTTTATGGTAGCAATATGCTTTGAGGGAAATTTTCTTATAAGGTTGTAGATAAAGAAACACTCGATCCCCTTCAAAAAATTGGTGTTCGGAATGACATTGAATAGCTTGTTGCTTCATGTGATTCTTAGCTAGAACCAAATTATCTTTGAGGGTATGTAGAATGTTGTCTCACACTGTAAGGGTTATATCAACGTCATAGACCTTGGAGACACCTGGAAGATAAGATAATATGGAGGGGGGATTTTGACCATAGTCCGCATCAAATGAAGTCATGCAAGTAGGACCATCGTAAGATGTATTCTACCACCATTTAGCCAGTGGTAACCACTGAGCCCATTGAGATTTCCATTCGAATGTAAAGCACTGCCAATATGCTTCCAAGAACTTGTTGATAGCTTCGGTTTAACCATGAGTATGGAGATGATAGGAAGTGCTGAGATGCAATTGGGTGCACTAGAGCTTGAACAATTCCTGCCAAAAGTTTCTTGTGAAAGTTGGATATGGTTGGAGACTATAGAGTGGGGCATTCCATGGAGTTTGAAGATATTGTCCATAAAAATGTGAGACACTGTGGAGACTTTGAATGGGTGTTGGAGGGAATAGAAATGAGCATATTTGGAAAGGTGGTCGACCACAACCATGATCATTGATTTATTGCCAGATTTTGGTAATCCGACAATGAAGTCCATAGAGAGATGTTTCCATATAGTAGGTGGAATAGGGAGAGGTTGTAGTGTGCCTAGAGTTTTGATTGTTTCTCCCTTGTTGCGTTGGCACATATCACATTCAGCGACAAAAGTGCATATGTCATGTTTCATGTCTTCCCAAAATATGAACATTTGATCCTTTCATATGTTTTGTGAAATCCAAAACTCCCTATTGTTGGCGAAGCATGAAATTTAGAGAGCAAAGTGGATTTAAAGTGGGATTGTTTACTTACATACATGTGTCCTTTATAGCGAAGCTCCTCATTTTTTCAAGAGTGTCCTGGAGATGCGTGAGGGTCTTGTTGCAATTGTTGAATCAGACTAGAAAGTTTGGGATCTTGTAACCATTCACGGTGAATAACCTTTAACCAATAAACTACAATGAAGGCGAGTGAAAAGAGGTACCCTTCTTCTTCATATTTCCTGGAAAGAGAATCAACAACCACATTTTCTTTTCCCTTCTTATAAATAATCTCATAATCATATCTGAACATTTTGGTCAACCACTTCTATTGCTCAGAGGATGAAATTATTTGTTCCAAAAAATATTTGAGTCTACGACGATCAGTTTTAATTTGGAAGTGTTTCCCAAGAAAGTAAGGATGCCATAGAGCCACCACATGCAAAATAGACAATATTTCCTTTTCAAAGGTGGATTTTCCCAAGTGTATCCTAGAAAAGGTTTTGCTAGTGAAGGCCAAAGGTCTTCCATATTGCATGAGAGTGACCCCAATGCCTTTCCTATAAGTGTCATATTCCAAAACAAAAGTCTTTGTGAAGTCAGGTAGTGCCAGAACAAGATTCATACACACAGCCTCTTTCAAATCTTGGAACGATTGATCAACGACTGTATTCCAAATGAAAGAATTATTTTTAAGGAGATTAGTGAGTGGGGTTCCAATTTTGCCATAATTCTAAACAAACTTGTGATAATATCCAATTACACCTAGGAAACCTCTCAAACTTTTAAGAGTTTGAGGATGGTGCCAATCCTTCATAGCTTTTATTTTCTTATTATCCACACGAACACCATCCTTAACAACAATATGGCTCGGGTACTCTACTTCAGAATCTCCAAAGGCACATTTAGACGGTTTGAGAAAGAGTTGGTGTTGAGACATTAAATGTAAGATTTGATCCACATGGGAAAGATGGGCTTGCCAAGTTTTACTATAAATCGAGATATCATCAAAGAAGACCAGTACAAACTGATGGAGGAAAGGGAAAACGACATGATTCATAAGGATTTGGAAAGTGGAGGGTGCATTACATAGGCTGAAGGGAACGACCAAGAACTCATAATGGCCTTCATGAGTACAGAAGACAGTTTTGGGAATATCGACTTTGTTCATACTTATCTATTAAGACCTAGACAAAGCCCCATGTTAAGTATAAAACCCATTATTAAGCCATAGATGTTGAATTATCACATTTCTAGTGCTATGTTTGTATATAAGTGTTGTAGCTAAACAACAACCTCAATATTTGTTTGAATTTTTCATAAAATAATGAGGCCTCTTCTAGAAATTTTCTTATTTTATGAATTATTTTATATAATTTTCATCTTTAATTGTGGTTTTTATTTGATTTAAATTTATTTTCAAAAGACTAATTTTGTTCCATTTTTTATGGGAGTTCATGCAGTTTGCAACCTGTTACAATCAAGGAAGGAGATGCTTTTATTAATAAAACTATGATAAAAACGAGCTGTCGTTGGAATTAGTTTGTTTTTCATCCAGGATAATTACAAGAGAGTAATTATTAAATATTACATATCACGAATATCCGGATTCCTGATATATGGATCCGGGGCCTTACAAATCTTTCAATTTCAAAATTGCAATAGGTATACGGAGTTTTCATAAGCTGTATTCATTCATTCATAATCAGATTCTAGATACCTGAATATCTTTTTAAAGAAACTCAACATAAATATCATGAAAACACTCCTGGATATCGGATAAATTTTATTAACGTCTTTTCTAATTGCATCTATATCTGGACCATATGAGAGGTGGTTCATGTCTAACCCCCTGGATTTCTGGATCTATTCGTAAAAGGGGTTATATCCGGATCTTAGCTGAGTTGAAGGGTTACATTATTTTTGTCCTGGATATATTTACATACCTAGATATATTTGTATTTAATGGAAAACTGAATACGATTTTCCCTCTGATCACTTATTAAATATAAAGGGCCGAAGATTTTTAAAATTTGATATTAATTCACCATACATAAAATAAATTGGAATTGTTGTCCATCACTTCGAAATCTATAGCAATTAAACTCATTCCTATCAACGAGAAGATTGTTGCTCTGCACTCTTGAACTCTAGTCAGTAGATTACCCTTATAGTGGAATACTGTTTGAACTCTGCTAACCATTGAAATAAGTTTGAATTTAGTTCAAGAGTTAATCTATCTAGTAAGAGTTTTTGATAACTTTTATTCATTGATTGGTTAATGTTTTCAAATATGTTGAGGGTTTGGAGTAATTTCCTTTTGAATTTAACTTTTTACAGGGAAAATCAAGAAAAGGAAGAACAAAATAGGTTAAATTTGTTGAAGGAAAGAAAATGAGGATCGAAAGGAATACCATGAAGAACTTAACCCAAATGCAACATTTTATGCAGATACTACCTACAAGACATGGTTGAAGATTTGTCCAGACTAGGAGGAAACTTATGAGTTCTTGGAAGCTCGTAATTTTCAAGAGGAATAAGATTCTGATGAGGATGACTTCAAATACATCGAAAAATCAGGCTTACATAAAATAGCTACCAGGCCAGCTATTCTTCCATATTACAACATGGTATGTTGGATAATTTCTCACATAGATACTAAAACATGTACAATAGTCAATCATGCAAAGCAAGTGGTGGGATCGTTTAATCCAAATAATATTGTGAAGATGTACAAGCTAGATACCCTAGAGGTAGAGGTATGTTTAGATAGAAAAATTTTACAACAATTTGAAGAGGATAAGTTGAAAGTTAAGAAAAAAGAAATGGTTGAGATGATTAAAAATTGGTGTTATGAACCAAACTCCTTAGGATCGGACTTAACAAACTTTGTCAAAATCAAATGTTCAACAGGCCACATATGATAGCCACTATGATGATATGTAGACTTTATGGTGAGAAAAACCCACAACATTTCAAATTTGAATGGGTTCCCCTGTTGCATCAAATTGTTAAAAAGGGAAAGATATTTAACTCGGAAGAGATAGAGATTTTGTTTTCGAACATCCTTCTAGAAATCAGGAGATCATTGGAATCCCCTCGGGTTTGGTGTTGGCTTCTTCATGTCAACCTACCTGATATATGTTGTATGTACTATCACTTATTTTTCACTGATGAAATGGAATTGGTCACCAGATGAAAAACCAATTCATATTTACTGCTCAGTGTTATGGAACAAGAAAAGAAAAAAACATTTCTATGACATATGTGAATTTTTCATGGTCCATTTACATGATCTTCATTTTAACAAACCAACTCCAAGGGTCACTAAGGAGGTGAAAAAGTTCTTGAGAATATAGGTGACTGGTTTATTGATGAATCCTTCTCCTATTTTAGAATATATGGGTGTGGTGCATGATCCCATTTATTGTCTAAATACATAAATGACAAATTATCTCTCAGAGACACTGCATATCAAACAACTGTCACGGGATTACTAAACAATTAAGTCAAAATTCAATGAAGTTGTGACGTACTTTTCCTTTGAAATTAGGAATTTATTCTTTATTAGATCAAAAGCATGCTCGGATAGAAGCTCACATGATGCAAGATGTCTGGTTATATAGCATAAGCCTTTATAGGAATGATCCCAAATATACTGTCAATATACATTTGAAATCAACCATATATACCAAATAATATTTACATGAAGAATTCCCTTTTGATTTTGTATTTAGAAGAGATGAAGATTATAGTCTGGTGTTATTTAAAATCTACTATGTACAGAATGCAAAATAAAAGGCTCATATTCAAACTTTTCAGAAAGAGAGGAGAAAAGAATTCTTTGAAGAAAAAAATAGAAGAAGTGGTAATTTAGAAGGTAATCCAGTCGATCCAAAGAAAAACAATGATCATAGAAATGAAGAGAAAAATAAGGAGAACCCTATGCATAATGCAACGAATGATAAAAAAAAAACATGATCATAGTGAGCAAGATAAAAATGAGACATCTCAACTAGAATAGGGAGTATCAGGTGAAATGAAGAATGAATATTTTCAAACTTCAAAGTCACAAGGTGTGGAGTAGGTCACTACTTTAGCAAATCAATAAGCATAGAATTCTAGACAAAATATAGATGAGGCAACATATATGTAGAGGGATACTAATACAAAGGTACCAAATGAGGAAATTGAGGCAATTCTTATTACTCAGATAACTACTTTGAAAGCTCTAACTACTCAGTCACAAGTTAAAGATATGACTGAGAGTGCTACAACTCAGAACACAATTACCAGGCTTTTTGAAATTCTTTCACCCACAACCATCATCACACCACTAGTTACTATCATCACACCACTAGTTACCAGAAGCACTAGTATGACACCATCTATCCTTACTCTAGATCAATTTGATCTTGTTGGAGAAATTGTAGTTTCATTGAGAGAATATGTCTTTCATTATGAAACAAAGGCAATAATTAGGAGAAGGACAAAGATGAGGAAGACAAATGTGCTTGGAGAAGATTCTTCCCAACAGTCCATAGTATAGAATACCATTTCTAGATTATCTTATGAAGTAGCACAAGAAAATTCATCAACATTGGAAGCATTTGCAGGTGATAATACATGTTCAACAAATGAATTAATTGTTGACTTAGAAAACGTCTTTTATAGTTAACCAAATACCACTAACAAAAATAAAAAATCAATCAAACTTACTTAGAGTAATCTAAGCATCTGTGATAATACATGTTCAACAAATGAGTTAATTGTTGACTTAGAAAAGAAGAAAATTCAAATTGCAGACTTGGAAGAAAAGTTGACCAACCAGAGATCAGTATTAGAAGAGGAATATAAAAAAAACAACCGAAATCAAGAAACAATTTGTTCTTCTATACATAGAGGTAGATGAAAAATATAAATAAGAGATTGGTAGTTTAAAGCAGAAGCACTTCAAGGAATTAGAATAAAAAGTGAAGAGTATAAAAGGAACCTGGAAGTATATTATATCATTTTTCAACAATATTATATCATTTTTCAACAATAGATTGGTTCATTACAAGAAGAATTGCAACAACTTCAGGTTAAGGAAAAGGATGGTGAATTCTTCAAAACAAAGGCCCTTTTCATAAACACTCAATTGAAAAATAATCAAGAATAATTCTTTGGTAAAGTAAGTGAGATACACCAATTTTATCAGATTTAATCAAGTGCTTTGATAAACAAGAATAATTCTTTGGTAAAGTAAGTGAGATACACCAATTTTATCAGATTTAATCAAGTGCTTTGATAAACAAGAAAAATTCTTTGGTAAAGTAAGTGAGATACACCAATTTTATCAGATTTAATCAAGTGCTTTGATAGGGTTGAAATTCAACTGGATGATAAAGAAATTACTCAAGAATATTTCAATAAGATTACCATGTGGGAAATAAGAGAAAATCCTAAGCTCATAGTGAAAATCCCATCAAAGAAAAAATTGCAAATTTAGATCATTGGGAAATGGATTGTTCAAATATCAATGAGTGGATCAAAGAAGCTAATAAAAGATGTTATGATTTATCGGAATCATCTTTAGATGTCATGGAAGATTATGATTTTCCACATGCAGGACCTATCAAGCAAGCTCCATTTTCTAGTTAATGATTGTATATTTTTAGTTTTAGTTTTTTCCATTTTCTGTTAATCATTGTATGTATATAGGGCTACAATTTTCAAGTTGTTTAGTAGGTTATGCATTCATTTCAGATGTTTTAGTACTTTATGTTATATCTTATATGTTTGTAGAATATTATGCATGCCGTTAACGAGGAAGAAAGTTAGTCTTGCCGATAGTTTGCGGGACAAATTCACCTTAGCCAGCGTCGTGGTCTCCCATATCCAAGAGCCTCAAGAGGGATACTTCCACATTTTAGTCAAAGTGCACAACTCACCCAAGAAGAGAGAGCTATCATTTTATTCTACCAACACATTTCAAGTTAGTAGTGACATTAAAAACAGGTCTGAGAAGACTAGTCAAGAAAATGAAGTATTTAAACCATTGGTTAGACTTCAAAATTTTGCTCTTCCTTTTAGGATTAATAATTCCATTAAGTGTAATATTTCTCCACATAATTCAGTTTTCCATTAGTCTTATCTATTAGATTATCTTTCTAGGCTTTTCTCTCAAATATCACATGATAATCATTTTGAACTCTATGATAGGAATGAGACCTGGTTAGAAAATTCTTACTCTTATAAATATCCTGTAAATAAAAAAACATTTTCATTTTATACAAAATACATGATTAAATAATTTTTTCTTTCTTTGATTTAATACTAAATCTTTTCCCGCTATTGTTTTTTATTGGAATATTGTTGCAGGTTTGGAGTTTTGTGACTACACCTAACTTGTTTTTTGGTTGAGTATAGCATAGTGTAGTGCAGGGTTAGAAATTGTTTAATGTTTATTTCCAGTTTTTGTTGAATCCCTTGCAATTATTTTATTTTAAACAAGATATGTTAGTTGAACATCTTAATCTTATTAGAAAGAAATCTTACCTTGAGAAATTGTAATTGAGTTGCATGAAAGATAATTATAAGTTAGTTGTGAGAATCAATTGAATAGTGAAGCTACATCATATTTGAAATTTGATTTTCTTTTCAGCACATCTCACAAATTTTTTATCCTGCCTTTAATGTCTTTCATGCTCTGACATGTCTCTTACTCAATATTTTGAGTAAGATTATAATGCTCCTCTCAATTTGGTGATTCCCCATTAAATTATTGTACATAGTTTCATGACCCCACATGATGCCTGATCAAATCTTGCGATCGTTCACCTCTTGAGGGCTTGTGACACCATGATGGTTCTTACTTGGTTTCTTGGAACACAAAGAATACTTTGTCTAGACTAAACCTCTTCACCTAAAGCATACCCATACTACATTATATGCTACTGACAAGTCACACTCCTACCCCCTCACTTATTCTTGGTCCACAGACGGTTTCTTCTCCTGTTCAATGAACTCCTCCAAAATCCTCGCCTTTGTGACTTCCTCTGGTCTTCACTTCTACTTATCAATTTTCAAACATAAATCATCCAAGCCATCCATTGTCTTAGCCAGATATCCAACTATATTTTCAACATCGACAAACCTTTTTTCCACTAACACAATATTCCTTTCATTCTCTGCATTATACTGTACAACTATCACTCCACCTCGACCAATTTTGTCTCCACAAGGTTGCTTGTTTTGGCTATCTGCAATAACCATCTGCAAGGAAGACATTTGTGTACCTCCTTCCTTCCTCCTTATGGTAGGAATAAAAAATGTCGTCTTTCCTGAGAAAATGTCCAAACTATTCATGTGAGGAATTGGTGTTGCCTTGTCCTTCCTCATGAAATCTTGTCCCAACAAAATTTTAAAATTTTCCATGGGAACAGTGGTAAAACTCGTCTTTCCGCACCAGTCACCAAGCTTCAACGAGATGTCCTTGGCCACACCAACGATTCTCTCCATGCTTCCATTGATTGTCTTGGAGGTTGTTTAAGTTAGTTTAGGATACAACCCGATCCTTCGCACCATGTCTTCCCTCAAGAAGTTATGAGTCACCTCATTGTCCTCCATGACCAATATCGACGTCCTCTTGAGTTCGGTCCACACATAGCAAAGTTTCATCTCATCCTGCTCTTGGATCTTTATGGATTCACCCTCCATGATAACGTTCAAGACTTGAACGACTCCAATAGATGGGTTTCCTTCCTTCTCCAAAGCATTCAACTTATGTTTCAAGGGATAATTATTTGCAAAATGATCCTTGGCACAAATCCAACATGAAATTGACTTCTTCTCTTTCATTGCACCCATTTTCTTGGAATTATCTTCAGTTCCCTTGGACATCTTCATATTTCATTTTTCCTTATTCTTCCCCTTCCCTTACTTTTGCTTCTCACTTTGGGAATCCTCACTGTTCCTAGGACATGTCTTGGGTTCACCCAAAAAGGCCAACAGTCTGTTCACTACAGTGATCACTGCTGCAAGTGTTTGCATGTTCGGTCATTGCATCTCACTTTTCACCCATGATTGCAAATCATTCATGAAGTGGAAAAGTCTGTCTTCTTTTAACATGTCTTTGATCTCCAACATGAGCCATGTGAACTCCTTGATATAGGATTGGATCTTACCAGCGTGTTTGAGAGCCAACAACTGACTCCTTTCAATCCATGCTTGGTTCCCTAGCCCAATGCCTTCAAGGTTGCCTTCATCTCTGCCTATTTTTCGATCTTTTCAACGATTCTCCTAGCTGATAAGTATTCCACTTAGTTCCTCCACAAAATATTAGTATTTCATTTTAAGAACATCGTTGCAACATTCACTTTAGATTCATCTAAACTTATGTTCAACTGCTCCAAGTACTGCTCAATGTCCCAAATTTTTTTTCCAATAACTTAGTGTTGTGAGTCTCGTCATATGGATCAGGTTCCTTTATCTTAATCCCATATATATTTATATGGGCATGACAATATATATTTTTCAATTAGCCAAAGATGGATCAACAATGTGATGGTGTCATCTTTAGCCCAAACTATGCCTTCAAGGTTGCCTTCATCTCTGCCTATTTTTCGATCTTTTCAATGATTCTCCTAGCTGATAAGTATTCCACTCAGTTCCTCCACAGAATATTAGTATTTCATTTTAAGAACATCGTTGCAACATTCACTTTAGATTCATCTAAACTTATGTTCAACTGCTCCAAGTACTTCTCAATGTCCCAATTTTTTTTTCCAACAACTTAGTGTTGTAAGTCTCGTCATATGGATCAGGTTCCTTTATCTGAATCCCATATATATTTATATGGGCATGAAAATATATATTTTTCCATTAGCCAAAGATGGATCAACAATGTGATGGTGTCATCTTGGTCCTTCAACCTCTGTGTGACTACAGAAAGTGTGTCCTCCACTAATTTGAATCTATCCCAAATGTCATTGGTGAAGGTGTCTGTGATTAGATCTGTAGTTGAATGGCACTCCTGAATGACTTCGTTAAATCCACACTTCATCCTGCCCATCTCAGTCTCCATCTAGTCGACCTTATCACCATACTATCACAATGCAACCATCATATGCTTGATAGTCCTCTCCAATACAATGAGTCGGTCCTTCATTTAGTTGGTCTTAGCATCTCTCTTGGTGTCAATGTCGTTAGCCATGGATGACCCTCCAAATATATTCACTTTACTTATGAAAGGGTGGGTCCAATGCACCCAAGAGTTCATCTCAATAATTCTTCAAAATTTTGCGATAAATCCCGTGGTTACTTCTGTGATTGGACATGTGACAAGTTATGTAACCATCTGCCTTGCCCAAGTGCTCAATTCACCCTCATAACTCTGCATTTGGCCTACTCAAGAAGTGCGTCTAGGTTTTCCCAAAAGTATTTTTTGTTTATAACCAATGAGCTATATAGTTTTATAAATGATATTATTATGTACCAAATAACACAAAAATAGAAAGAAGTAACTCCAAGCCTTGAGAATGAACGAATAAGAAGCCTCTTGAGGGGGCAACCTCTTTTTACAAAATAACAAATGCACAAGATGCGATGATCTCTAAAACTAGGTATCCTTGGTATATATATATATATATGAGAGAAAGGGTACAATTACAATTAAGAGGCCTAGTTGTACATTAAAGGGCTTAGTTGACAAAAAAGGACAACACTAATATAACAACAAAAATGTAATGTCTCGATATTTAGGGCTTAACAAGCCCCTCCCCTTCAAACAAGTGTTTTCCTTAACACTTGATTAGATATGGTTGTTTCTACATGAAGATTTCATCTTCCCATGTTGCATCTCTATTGGTAGGTGTTATCCGCCATTTGGTGGATAACCTTTCAGAGGTAGCATCTAGAGGCAACTGGGTTGTAGACATGGAGTGACCAAAAGATGGGAAGTACTTGGATTTCGCTTGCATGGATTCCTCCTCACATTTGGCATATCATGAGAAACATATGGAACCGTGATACTGGACGGGCTTACAAGACATCTTCATGAAACATGCCACAAGATGGAAAGTCATTGGTCATGATAAGTGCCAATTTAATATTTGAGGCATTTATGACTAGTACAACTATCTCCTCTTGATCGTGAGACATTAGCTCATTTTTAATACTTCTTCCCTAGTCATACCTTCATGGTTGTTTTGGTTTCTTAGGACAGTTGGGGAACCCTTTGGCAAAAGGGGTACATATTGGGACTTTTTTTGGATTGGTCATCACCATGCTTATAACCTTCCACTTTCATATCCTTCTTTCATATCCCACTCCTTCAAGTTAATTGGATGTTTTGACCCAAGAAGGGATTGTTCCTCACCCTATGGGAAGAAGGGGCTAAAGGTCCAAGGGGTGGCTAGCAAAAGCTTGCCATGGTTACCTGCTCAGAGCCTCGCTCACAGTCCTCAACACTTGTGGATGCATTACTAGGGTGCTACATATTCTCTGGGGTGTTTTGAAGCAAGTTAAGCACGTGTTTTTCAACACGAGGGGAAGAAAAGAAAAATAAAGAAAAATAAAAAGAAAGAAATGAAAAGAGCAATAAAGGCCATCACTCATGGGAATATCACCATATCGTTACATATTCTTTGGGTTGTCTCTCATGTGATGATGTGGTAAAAGGAAATTAAGGGCTTGAAGACTCCTGGATAACAGGAACCAGTGGTTGTAGTTCACATCCATCATAGGCACCCATGAGAGAGATACTACGGACCCTTGTATGTAAAACTTCTAACATCTTGAAGCTAACCTGTGATCACCTCTTACTCACTTCATGACCTTGAAAATCCATTTCTTGGGAACCAACTTCTCTACCTTGGGGTAACTTAGCCTACTGGAGCCCTTGATGACCCTCCCATAGCTTGACTTTGGAAGAGGTATAGCATTTTTAATATAGAGGAGTGTGATTCACTAGTCTTAATGGTTCTTATATTACATTGGTCTTATCTTGCTATGGTTTTAGGATTTTTTTCTTGTGGATATACATGTTTTGTCTTGTTTTGCATGCGCTTTCCATGTCTCATTACATTTTATAGCCTTTGATCCATTATACATGTGCCATATCATCATTTATTGTTGTCGAGGCATTACTAGGGTTAGCCAACCCTAGGTTGGATTCCACGTTTTCACTTGTCAGATGCCTGAGATTTTTCATAGGCCTCATCACCATGATTTTTAGGTGACTCACCTAACATTTGAGGAGATTTGTGTGTCTCCTTGAGGAGGTCGACCCCCTCAAGAGAGTGACGTCACCCCTCTTTGGATATTGGATGGTGTATCGTTGGATTACTTTGGTGAGCATTGAGCCTTTGGAGGCATTGGGTGATGGTTTCATGCCCCTTTTCTTGATGATTGAGCCTTTGGAGGCTTCTTTCCATATCTTTGGAGGAGTAATTGTCATTGGGTTTTTTTCCACTTTCACATTTATAGGGAATGATTTGACTTGGTGATGACTTTGTCCACTTGCAGGGGGTCGTTGCACCTCTTGACTACCTTGGTGATTAGTCAAACTCATGCACTAGCCTTGGGAGGCTCACTACACTACTTCACATTTAATTTTGAGGGGATCGATAGTTTTTATCCCCTTGGGAGACACCTTGGGAGATGATCCCTTGATCTATGGGGGAAACTTTTAGGTCTTCCTAGGCCATTAATGACTTTGTTGGTAGGTTTACCACCTTTTATTGTATTTAGGTAGTTAGTTAAGTGGGTTATATTTAGATTCTTACTAGGAATTTATTTTTTGACCATTTATGGTTAAGTCAATTGTTTTAAATTGTTGAAATTAGTTATAAAGTGAGTTATCTAGAATATTTTTGAATTATTTTAAAATTAATTTGGTGGATAACCCAAAGTGGGTTAGTATGTGGACAAAAACAAGTTGAAGGAGATCTATAAATAATCCTCACTTGATTTCAATTGTAGAATGCTCTTTTGGGTGGAATAATACTATCTCTCTCTTACCTAAGATTTTCACTACACTAGTGTAATTGAGTATTTTGGATGGTGTGATTTTGCTTGGAGGCTTCATCATGGATTTTTCAATGCTTTTATGGATGATTTCTTGATGGATGGTTGATGTCTTGTGTTATTGGTAATATCTTCATCAAGTTTTATGGTGAGAAATTTTAGTTTTGATTTGTTCATTGAAGCATTTGAAACCCTCATTTAAAAAAAAAATGTCATTGTGCTTAAAATATATTTGTTCTAAGGATAGCTCATAAATTACAACCTTAGAAATTTAATTTATTGATGAAGGTTTGTTGCAAGGACTAGGAGACCAACAACCTTGTTGTAGATTTTTGTCAATATATTTTGACATTTTGGGCTAGATGTTTTGCTTGATTAACCCCTCTTGTATGATAGGTAATTCTACAACTTACAAGGGAAAGATAAATCTTGGTCTTCTAGCCTTTCTCCAAGCATTGGTTTGCATTGGAGATTGTAAAAATAGCTCATTGGGACTCGTGATTTTCCACTAAAGTCGAAGTTTGATTTGATAGCTCAACTTGCCCCTCTAGGGAGACCCTATTACCCACTTGGGAGAAATTTTTGAGGGATCAAATCCCCTCAACTCTCAAACCCTTATCTGCTGCAAAATTTCTTAGTATTTTCTAACCCTAGGTTGCTAGATTTTGCTCATTTCTTAGCCAAACTTAACAAGTAGCTAGTCTAAATTGTGTGGCTTGAATAGGGATTTAATTTTAGTGGATTAGATTTCTGATCTAGTGGTTAGATAATATGTTGTACCTCAATGAATGCTACAGCCATAGGGCTGTAATTTTATGCAGAAAATTAGTTTAGGACAACTTGCTTAGGTTCCTAGATTAGTATGCTAACTTAGCTAGTTTGCTTCCTAGTTGATTGTTAATTGTTTTGNTGGGAACCAACTTCTCTACCTTGGGGTAACTTAGCCTACTGGAGCCCTTGATGACCCTCCCATAGCTTGACTTTGGAAGAGGTATAGCATTTTTAATATAGAGGAGTGTGATTCACTAGTCTTAATGGTTCTTATATTACATTGGTCTTATCTTGCTATGGTTTTAGGATTTTTTTCTTGTGGATATACATGTTTTGTCTTGTTTTGCATGCGCTTTCCATGTCTCATTACATTTTATAGCCTTTGATCCATTATACATGTGCCATATCATCATTTATTGTTGTCGAGGCATTACTAGGGTTAGCCAACCCTAGGTTGGATTCCACGTTTTCACTTGTCAGATGCCTGAGATTTTTCATAGGCCTCATCACCATGATTTTTAGGTGACTCACCTAACATTTGAGGAGATTTGTGTGTCTCCTTGAGGAGGTCGACCCCCTCAAGAGAGTGACGTCACCCCTCTTTGGATATTGGATGGTGTATCGTTGGATTACTTTGGTGAGCATTGAGCCTTTGGAGGCATTGGGTGATGGTTTCATGCCCCTTTTCTTGATGATTGAGCCTTTGGAGGCTTCTTTCCATATCTTTGGAGGAGTAATTGTCATTGGGTTTTTTTCCACTTTCACATTTATAGGGAATGATTTGACTTGGTGATGACTTTGTCCACTTGCAGGGGGTCGTTGCACCTCTTGACTACCTTGGTGATTAGTCAAACTCATGCACTAGCCTTGGGAGGCTCACTACACTACTTCACATTTAATTTTGAGGGGATCGATAGTTTTTATCCCCTTGGGAGACACCTTGGGAGATGATCCCTTGATCTATGGGGGAAACTTTTAGGTCTTCCTAGGCCATTAATGACTTTGTTGGTAGGTTTACCACCTTTTATTGTATTTAGGTAGTTAGTTAAGTGGGTTATATTTAGATTCTTACTAGGAATTTATTTTTTGACCATTTATGGTTAAGTCAATTGTTTTAAATTGTTGAAATTAGTTATAAAGTGAGTTATCTAGAATATTTTTGAATTATTTTAAAATTAATTTGGTGGATAACCCAAAGTGGGTTAGTATGTGGACAAAAACAAGTTGAAGGAGATCTATAAATAATCCTCACTTGATTTCAATTGTAGAATGCTCTTTTGGGTGGAATAATACTATCTCTCTCTTACCTAAGATTTTCACTACACTAGTGTAATTGAGTATTTTGGATGGTGTGATTTTGCTTGGAGGCTTCATCATGGATTTTTCAATGCTTTTATGGATGATTTCTTGATGGATGGTTGATGTCTTGTGTTATTGGTAATATCTTCATCAAGTTTTATGGTGAGAAATTTTAGTTTTGATTTGTTCATTGAAGCATTTGAAACCCTCATTTAAAAAAAAAATGTCATTGTGCTTAAAATATATTTGTTCTAAGGATAGCTCATAAATTACAACCTTAGAAATTTAATTTATTGATGAAGGTTTGTTGCAAGGACTAGGAGACCAACAACCTTGTTGTAGATTTTTGTCAATATATTTTGACATTTTGGGCTAGATGTTTTGCTTGATTAACCCCTCTTGTATGATAGGTAATTCTACAACTTACAAGGGAAAGATAAATCTTGGTCTTCTAGCCTTTCTCCAAGCATTGGTTTGCATTGGAGATTGTAAAAATAGCTCATTGGGACTCGTGATTTTCCACTAAAGTCGAAGTTTGATTTGATAGCTCAACTTGCCCCTCTAGGGAGACCCTATTACCCACTTGGGAGAAATTTTTGAGGGATCAAATCCCCTCAACTCTCAAACCCTTATCTGCTGCAAAATTTCTTAGTATTTTCTAACCCTAGGTTGCTAGATTTTGCTCATTTCTTAGCCAAACTTAACAAGTAGCTAGTCTAAATTGTGTGGCTTGAATAGGGATTTAATTTTAGTGGATTAGATTTCTGATCTAGTGGTTAGATAATATGTTGTACCTCAATGAATGCTACAGCCATAGGGCTGTAATTTTATGCAGAAAATTAGTTTAGGACAACTTGCTTAGGTTCCTAGATTAGTATGCTAACTTAGCTAGTTTGCTTCCTAGTTGATTGTTAATTGTTTTGTTTTTTTTAGGCTAGTTAGATAGTTTTTAGCTAGTTTTCTTCGCTGATTTATCTGCTGCATTAGTTATATCAGATCTGGTACATGCTTGAAAAGTGCTTAGGAATCATTGAATGGTGTGCCCTTTTCATTGGGAAATTGTTGGAAATTATTTGTTAAGTATTCTAAGTGAATTTTTGGGTTTTATTTAATGATTACCTTGCTGATATGAAGAGTTAATTTATGTTGTTGCAAATCATATCAGATCTGGTTAGGGCATAATAACCGTTAAGAAATCACTGAATAATCACCCTTAGAAATTCTAGCAATATTGAAAGAATTGCCAAAGTATCTTTACACTGTTATCCTTTGATCTAATTTGGCTGATTTTGAAGTGTTTGCTGATGATAAAGAACTTATGGATCTTGCATTTCTACTGCTATTATAAGTGTTTTCAGATCTTATCTTACTGCTTATATTGAAAAAGACAAGTGTTAGAACATATCATCTATCTTATGTAATTGGAATTGGATAATTAAATGATATTGTTGTTCCACTAAATATAACTTGTGACTAATCACCCTTAATTGCATAAGACAAATACTTCATCAAACACTTGTTACTTTTTACTTTAGGCAGGACTTATACTTGGGCATTGGACTTAGTGCATAGTTGGTTTAGGTTGAATTGTCCTTGCGGGTACTTAGGCTTTCATCCTCCTCTATCACATTACCCTTTTTTCTTCATCTTTTCCATATCCATCCTAGCTTATCAAGTCTTGTATCGCGATCCCTTAGGGCCTTTGACCATCCACAGTATTTTCCCCAGGGGTCACCCAGGACTCTTCCTGAGGTGATAGTGGGTCATGTCCCGGTTTGTTGTCCATTGGTTGGGATCGTGAAGGAATCTACATGATCTACAATCCATGTGATAATGATAGGTTCTTCCACTTAATGAGGTATTTAGGAATTACTCGATTCCATAGTTACTTGATCAGTGTTTCAAGGATTGTTTAAAGTTCTAGTATGATTTTCCCTTCTTCATCAATCTCAAGAAAAATAGTTTGAACTAGAATCATGTCACTAAGTTAACTTCTTTAAACAAGAAACATGGAAGACTAGATGAAAATGTGAAGATGGAGGTAACTCCTTTTTGTAATACATATTGTCAATCCTCTACAACACCTTATAGGGACCATAGTACTTGGGTGCTAATTTATTGTCCTATTTTTGTTGCTTGAGGGACATCTATTTATATGGTCACAACCTTGAAAATACCCAATCACCCACTTCAAAGTTCATTTCATTGCAATGTTGATCAACTTTTTGTTTCATCATGTTTTGTGCTATAACCAAGTTATTCTTTAATAGTCAGAGAACCTCTTGTTGGTGTTCTATGCATTAGATACATCACCCTTGACAGGGAAAACTAAGGTTCAAGAAATGGAGTATCACCCATAAAGTGTCAAAAATGGGGAATTTTTGGATGAAATGTTCTACCACCATTCTTCTAAGGGTAACCACTTGGCCCATTATGTCTATCTATTATATTCAAAGCAACATAGATAACCTTCTAGACACTTATTCACAATATGAATTTGTTTATTAGATTGAGGATGGTAAGATGAGATATGAGCCAATTGAGTACCCAAAAAAGAAAATATGTCAACCCAAAAGTTACTCGTGAAAATTGGATCTTTGTCACTTACAATAATCTTGGGGTTTCCATGTAACTTCCAAAATACTTCCATGGATGCTAAAGTTACTATACTTTCTTTAAACTGATGAGAAAGAGAACAAAAGTGGGCATACTTTATGAGTTAATCCACCACCACCATGATGAAATTATTTCTTTTAGACTTTGGTAGACCTATAATAAGATCCATTGAGACATCTTCACAGCATTAAGTTGGTATGGACAATGGTTCTCGAATACCTACCTGGTCTTAATTGTCTATCATGTGTCCCATTGGCTAACCAAACATACCACCACAAACTTTAGAACATTGGTTATAATAAATTCCCACGAAATATCCTTCTTGATCCCATAGTAAGTTTTTAGAAATCCCGAGTGCCCCCCTATACGAGAGGTGTGTAGTTCCAAAAAGACCTTCTATTTGATTTGGAGATTCTTACATAAGTATAGGTGATCCTTATATTAGAGTGAATCATCAGTCCACACCATTTTAGCTAGTGCACTAAAGTTCTATTGTAGTTGATGAATGAGCTTTAATTCCTTCTAGTGTTTCTACGATTCTATCATTTCTTCTTCTACCCATTCAACTTATAGAATGGAAATAGCACAAATTAAGGCCTTGATGTTTTCTTATTTCCTTAGAAATGCATCTACCACCACATTTTGTTTCCCTTTTTTGTTGATAATTTCAAAATCATAAACTAACATATTTGTAACCCCATTTCATTACTCTTCTAAAGATGGTCATTGTTCTAAGAAGTGTTTTAGACCATCATGATCTATTTTTACCTTAAAGTGTCTTTCTATTAGGTAAGGGAACTATTTACAACATTTTCTTCTCATAAATAGATTTGATTGAGTATGTTTCATCATTAAAGTCGAGGGTTTTCAAAGGAAAGTGGTCTTCCTTCTTGCATTAAAATTGCACCAATTCCCTGCCCCGAGTCATCACACTTCACAATAAATGATTTTGTGAAGTCATGTTCATGAAAAAATACCCCTAATCATTCACTTCTTACTCTTCTTTTCATTCAATCTTGGAAATCGAAGCATCCCCATTGATTGACCATTCCCCATGACATAATTTTTTGGGCAATGGTTCTAGATCCTCGATTGCATTGCTCAAGTAACTAGGTGGACTCTCTACATGGGGTTAGAATATCACACATATCCTTGACCATATTTTTCTTTTTGAATCTCTTCAAAGGTTTACACATATTCTAGAAGGTACTCTCTTGTCATGGATGATTTTTTTCCAAACATCACAAACTATTGATACTTGCAATAAAATGCAATAGGAAAAATAAAGAGAGCAAGGGAGGCTCACTAGATGGTAATATCGATGCTTTAATATCTAACACTATCATATGGGATAAAGTTGGATTTTGGAACTAAGCAACAACTTCTATGATTTGTATAATATTTCAAACACTAATGAAAAGCAAAAAGATCATGCAAAATGATAATCATCATATGAAAGAAGTCAATGTTAGATGCATGGATGATTGTATTCCAAAGAGGTATACATTGAAGACAAACAAATTATATTAATGGAAAACTCCTAAATGGAAATTATGAGATTCCACACACTACCCCCAAATCCCTTGAGGCTTGAGTTAATGTCATGTGTGGCACACTACTCAAGGGTGAGATAAATAGAAATAAGATCACCCCTAACTCCAACAATTTTTTTGACAAGAATCTGATTTATATCCGACTGTAAAAATCTAAATGATGGAAATCTATAATCTTGACAATTGTAAATTGCAATCTTAGGGTAATACGACATATTTGAATCAGCCCAAATAGTTGGAATAATGATTTGAACAATGCAAATTATGATTATAACAATTATTGGTTTGTTGGATTTTAATGGATTTAGAATATGGAGTTATATAAGTGCCTCATAAACAACACCAACGATTCATCTAGATACATGCATGCACTTCTATTTGTTTGTACATTATGGATTGTGATTGCTTGCATCATTGTTGCACCTACTCAATTAACAATCAATGAATCCTTAGTTGTGGGCTCAAAGTCATAAAGAAATCTTTCACATAATAATCAAGGATCAAGGCAACATTTTCAAAAATAGCTAAGTATAAATCGTCATGAAAGTTTTATAGCTTTATAGTTGGGTGTGGGATAAAGGGCACTCAAGTTGTTCCCCTTTCCTACTAAAATTTCAATTCAAATTTGAAAAAATATCCAATAAAAATATATAAAATCCATTATAATTAAAATTATGTAATTTCTACACTTTGTTCCTCCTTAAATCAAAACAAAACCTTACAAAAAGAAAATGAATGAATCCATCAAAACATTATTTCTCTATTAAATTTCCAAAGGAAAACCACCTTGGTCTTAATTCTTTTATGGTGAGCATCCCCAACCACATGTCAAGATGCTACTAGCTATTAGTGTGCATGCCAAATAGTGTTTTTTTGGTTAGCTTGTTTGATTAAGTGGAATTTTAATTCATCCCAATCTTACGGTACCATGTTTAAGAAGGTCAATTCTTCATCGTAATCATGTTCTTCAATAACTTTTTTTTCTTTGCTTTAGAAGTGAAAATTATTTAAGAGATACACTACTAATTATTGATAGTGTATCCTATTCCCTTGTCCCCTAGATGCTACACTATTCACCATTCAAAAATAGGATAAAAAAAGGTGGTGAGCTTGGCTCGGAACAGTTAATCAAACAGCGAGCAGCGGCCATGTTTGGGTTCGAGCCCGAGACCCTGACCGTCATTACATGACCGACCTTACCACTACGCCGCACCCATGAGCACCTGAGTGGGCCCAATGGTTAAGAACATGTGTTATCTCCGGGGAGGTCACAAGTTCAAAACCGGCGGGGGTAGGGATGCTCATATTGACCCATTGTGACAACCCTGGAAGGGTAGACGACCCCTGGGATAGAGGTTCGTCACAAGTTATTGGTATATCTGGCTTGCGGGCTGTTGGATATACTCTTGGAAGGTTGCTGTTCCCATGGTTAGTAAATATCAGTGAATATCAGTCCCCTGTATACTCGGGTTACTTTCTAAGGCTCAAGCTTGGGTTACTGGCTCAGGCAATCTCGGGCTGGGAAAGAAAGAGACCAGGCATACACAAGCACCTGCAAGCACCCGGGCCCGAATCCGGCACCCGCACCCGCCTGGTAATGGCACGCGAAGCCCCACTCGACCAACGGGAGCACCACTCTATAAAGTAGACTCTCTTTTTACCCACTTAGTTCAGTCGTTTGGGGTGAGGGAGCGAGGTTACCGTTAAGACAGATATTCAGGTGGAATTAGGACAGATATTTTGGCTTTTCATTAGCTTGTACTTGCCCGTACCGGCTTTTGTCCAGTCCTTAGAGTTCCGCTAGAAAGTTAGGATGGCCCGATGGAGAGTTCATCCCAACGGCATCTAGCTCCGAGGGTGAGGATGAGAATGGTAGGTGAGTGAGGCTGGTAGGGCACTACTGATTCATAGGTAGGTAAGGAGAGATCCTAATCTTATCTAAAAGGTAATTACCTTCTTAACTTAGGTAGGTTGGTGGGCAGGTAGGTTAAGGGCGCTGCCGCGGGCTTTTTCTGAGGAGCTATATGGCTGTAGACTGTAGTAAGACCCTGCACACCAATGTTCTGAGGAAATTCCCTATTCTAAATACTCCTTTTAAATTTTTCAAGCTTTTTTGTTTTTAAGAAGATGGTACTCGGAAGCTCGGCCAATTTCACCAAAGACCTCTGACTATAATGAGTATTATATCATTTAAATAGCATAATTAATAGACTTTCTAGAGGTGTAAATAATTCTAATTGCACAGGTTGTATCCCGATACGATTAGTCAAGAGTGGTTGGGCAGTCCACAGGCTCGCTCTGTCTCATCTATGCCGTATGTTTGACGTTGTGTCCAAGTCAAGCCGACCAGAACGTTCGATATGTTTGAATTACATGGAAGAAGGAATGGAATTGATAAAATCCAAGTAAACATTTTCCAGGAAATATCCTTTTTCCACAGTTCTGTTTACTCCGTTAGCTTACTCCCATTACAAAAACACAGTTTTCACATGTTGATATCTATAAAACTCAACGAGTGTTGTCTTGATGTCTATAAAACACAATGAGTGTTGTCTTGACAGTGACAGTTGCATTTCCGTAGAGTACACCTATTCAAAGTCTGTATTGAGAGTGACAGACGCAACTTCATTTACTCCATACCCATTCAAAGTCTTCAAAGCAAAGCGAATCAAATGAAGCGGACTCGTCTTCCCATTCAAATTCTGGGAATCTACCCTTTTCTATATAAAATATAGACAGCCTTTGTCTCTACAAGGAAATTTCAGGTCTCAAATTCAACAGCGTTGTGAAACGAATCAAGCAGCAATACCAGATCATGGAAATAGACTTCCCTCCTCCACTGTAAGTACAACCTTGAAAATTCATTTTCTTTTTGCAGGATAGGGCTATTTTCTTTACATTTTGATAAAGGATTTCCTGTGTCAAACTTGAAATCGTTTCGTTTCAATTTTGAATGCAATGTTAGGTAAAGAATTGAGTTTGAGTAGTAGGTTCTTTACATGGTGAAGATCGAATTTTCGTAGTAAGTTCAGATGGGTTTGGGAGAAATTTTGGATTTTTGTAGTGGTTTAAACAGAGCTTTTCTTTGAGGTTTGATGGGATTATTCTTGACCAAAAACACAATTACTTTTTAGGTTAAGTCTTCTCTTTTCTTTATTTTTGGTGTGAATTTTGATAGGTTTTATTAAGGTGAGGTGCAGACCTCCCAAACCAGTCATACCATCAGTGTGTATTAAACATGGAGTGCTTNTGTTAATTTTGGATTTAAAGTTTTGAGAATTAATACATCTGATCTGAAATTGTAACAAATTGAAATTAATATTAATATTTTTTTATTTTATTTTAAGCTTTTAATAAATAAATTTATTCTCTCTTGATAAGAACATTATACATACACACATGAAGACATTCAAGAACATCTTCTCCACCTTGAATGTAAATCACCTGGCTTCTTTAATGCAACAAGATTTCAATTGGAGTAGGTTAACTTGGGAGCAAACAGACTCGCTTTTCTGGCAAAAAGATGGGCTTGAATCAGGCCAGATTTTCAGGACTAGTCTGTTTCGTAGGGGTAGTCTGAGTTTTGTATGGATCAAAGTTCCATGCATTTCAGAACTTTATCCCACGGGTTTTGATCGATTTTAAACCAACCCAAATGCTCAGAAAATTGATCAGAGTTATGGATTGGCCGGAAATTTAAAACGACATCCCCAGAAAACCTGCAGAAAAAATAACTCGGAAAGAAAAATTGCTCCCGAGTTAAACCACTCTTAACTCCTATTTCAATTTAATAAACTTCTCTAGGTGTAACAAGATTTCAATTTAATAAACTGCCAGTCTTTGCTGTGAATATTGTTTTTTCTAATCCCGGGCTTATTGAACTTTCTGCAATGAACAGAGTATCTAAAAAATGAAGAGGTTAATATTGATGTCCTTAAGTCTTTGGTAAAATGCAAGGCCAGCCATCCTCTCATCTTGTCTAGATGTTCTACTCATTTCTTATTGTTTAAGATTTGATATTAAATTTTAATGCAGAATTGCCTTTGTCTGTAGTTCTTAATTTTCTTTCCAGGCACTCTAAGAGCTGACAACTTTGTGCAGGATGAAAATGCCCGGGGTGCCCTATTAAGAGCTGCAGAAACTGAGAACGAGCGTAACACAAATGTTCATATGCTAGGTATTGAATTAAGCCAAAAGCAATGTAGTATGGCAGAGCTGGAGTGGTACAAAGAGGTTTGTGAGAAGAGACAGGGAGACACATATTATGATTCATTCAAGAACCAAGATGGGAAGGATATAGATGCTAATAAGCGTAGGGTAAAGCTTGCCGACTTTTGGGACGACATCATTGAAAAGGTGAAGACTCAAAAATTGCCAAGTGATTTCCAAACCCAAAATAAGTGGATAAATGCTGGCACTACATATAGAAGACTTGTAGAGCCTCTGGATATTGCATATCATTATCGCCCTAAGGACAGCATCAACTATCTGCCAGATGAAAGACCCGATCGTCATAAAGTTCTACAGAAATGGATGGAAGAGAAAGAAAAAACTCGTAGTTCAAGGGGTAGAGGACGCCGCACAAAGCCTGCATCCCTCACTGAGAACTCGTGCTTTTGGGCATATGTAGAAGAGGCTGTGAAAGACCTGAACAATCTCAATAATGGCCAAATTCAAAAGCTACAAAGTCTTGAAAAGTTTGAAAGGGATGTGACAACGATGGTAAACGCTCTGAGCATTGCTTCAGATGTTTTCTTGGAAGGAAGCAGCTTCATGATGTGGTGGGAAGATTGGAAAGAATACAACCAACAACAATCCCCTGGATGGAGATCTTCTTTATACGAGATAATGGAAAATGAAAGTTGGAAGCGGTGAATTTGGGTATCTGTATAAAAACGCTGTTTCCAACTTTGGAGAAGAGGACGTTCTTCCAATTAGGTTTGTTTGCTTTGTTTTTGAGACGTAATTTCCACTTCATATTTAAGATGTAATTTCTGTTTCTAACTCTGAGGAAGAGGACTCTCTTCCTGTTAGATAACAGGCTTTGTTTGTGAGATGTCATTTCCTTGCAGTTGTTTAGTATGATTGCTGTAATGCTTTAATGGTTCAGAAATACATTTTGCATTTATCAAGAATTGGATTTATTTCTTTGTATAGCAAATGTTTGATATATGTTTTTAACATGGAATGCTGAGAAAAAGAGCAAAATATGTCTGCTGAATGTGCATTAAAACGACTTATTGTTGCAACAGAGGATTTTTCTTTTGTGTGAGTTTTTCGTGTTGAAATTGGAGAGCTGTGAGCAGAGTATTAAGAGTTATTTGGACAACTTTCAAATTGATACTTATTTTAACTTTTAAATTTATGTTTTTATCAAATGTATGCTTATCAGAAAAAAACGAGAGAGGACATTGTTGTCTCGCTTCTTGGGAGGTTGAGAAAAATCTGCTAAGTATCATGATAGAATGTTATCTTAACAATGGTTTTTAATTTAAAAAAAATTACATTTAATTAAATTAGTTGTAAGTTTATGATATTTATTTTCAAAATAATTTATAAAGGAAAGGGTTTTTTTTAACTTTTTATGTATAAAGTACAAAATTAAGTTGTTCCATTAAATTTAGATCATTAAAGTATATTTACAATAAAAATTAAAATTAAGTTGTTCCATTAAAATTAGATTATTAAAAAATAATTATAATAAAATTTAAAATTTATAAATTTATAAAAACATAAATATAAATTGGATTATTAAAAAATAATTATAATAAAATTTAAAATTAAGTTATTTTATTAAAATTAATTTATTTTTAAATTATTAAAAAAATATTACAATAAAATTTAAAATTTAAATTTTTTTAATTTATATATATATATATAGAGCTAGTTGGAGAATGCCTGAGATAGAACCATCAAAGATCTATGATTTACCTATGTTTAATTTTCGTGCTACAACTCTCATCCGTTATTGTTCTCATAATGTACCACTCTCTCTTGGTCAATCCGTTTACCAGATACCTCTTATTCAATAAGCTGATATTGATTGGGGATTAGAGCATGGATATAAATATGTCCATTTGGGACTCATCCAGTTTGGAATCAATCCTTTAGTTAGACTTGGTTTAGACACTTCTGTACTAAACTGCATCATTGATTCTAGGCATAATACCTTTTCTGACGCCTTGATATCCGGATTCCAAGCCCCCTTGCATAATGGCCCTGTTTGGTCTTTAGCTGTCCCCAGATATCAAGTTTCACTTACAGATCCCTACATCAATACTCTCCTTCAAGCCTATGTACAGTTTTCTGGTTTTAATATGGCTGAATCTTCTGAAATTGCCCAACTCCATACCACTACCTGTCTTCGCTTTGTCTCTACAACTATGCCAGCGCTTAATCCCAAATTATTTCAACGCGCTACATCCGAAAGCGTGGTGGTTGGTCCCGGCAATGTCACTCCTCTTACTTTAGGTTTTGCTAAATTTACTATAGTTGAAGAATGGTCTGCAGAAGATGAACCCATCTCTTTCAGGATATCGCCCCCTATGGCTAGAGAATTAAGAATAGAACAAAATTCATCTGGAAGAAATGTCTTAAGAATAGGAAGATCAAAGAGCACAAGAAATCAAGATTTAGAAAGGCAATTGTCCTCCCTTTCAACCAATAGCTCTGATTCAACTCAAAGAAGATCTTCATTCTCTGATAGATCATCTTTTTCTAAATCCCCTGTATATAAACCTGTTTTGAATAGATCTGATTTAGATAATCATCTGCTGACACACCAGAAAGGTTTTAAGAATTGCTATTACTGTAAAAAGAACATTCCTACACAAGAGCAAACCTCTGAGCCTTCTGAAAAAGCTAACATGTCCCATGTACCATCTGCCCCTAAGAATTTTAGGACATTCCAGTAAAAAATTGAACATAATGGCCAACATGCAAATTGTCCTGAATGTCAAGATCTAGCCATCCCTATGATAAAAATGATGAATGCCCCTTTGCCAAGGAGCGATAGGGATAAAAAAGCTACTCTATCTCACAGAAATCTTGGACCAGGAAATCACACTCCTGCATTCAAGAATGATTTAGTAGTTGATCTAGATTTTATAAAATATAGAAAAACAGATGCAGAACCATCTCAAGATATAGTGAGACTACAAAATTATGCAAACTACCAGTCAGTTTGTCTTGCACAAAACATTGATGATATAGCGCAAGACTTGATACAGACTAAGACCCATATGAATGGTTTGCATTCAGAAATTGATTCTTTAGAAAATAATCAAGAACAGATGAAGTCTCAACTTGAGAATATTCTTGAGAAACTAGAAATAATTCAGACTGCAGTCTTTAGTCTGAAAGATTGTTTTGAGGAAGAAAATAAAACTCCTTCCCCCCTTCAAATTGAAGACATTGAAAGACATGCATCTTTCAAATGGTTCGGTTCTTCAAGTTCTAAAGAAGAACATAAACAACTAACTCTTAAGTAGCTAGCAAAAGAAGTTCCCAATCCAGCTCTAGCAAGAATTGCTGAAGTTCTGGAAATTGTTGTTGAAAAAATAGAGTTAGTCAAAAAGAAATCTTCTAAATTAGAAGATGATATCAAGAAAGCATCACAAGCTAGAATTCCACCTATCAAAGCAATAGATGATGCTGAAAGCTCTACAAGAAATGCACCACGTTCATCACATGATGATGCAGGTGGAAATGTTTTCCAATTTGCTTCGGAAAAGTGGTGTAATGAAAAATATGGTTCATCCAAAAAAGTCCCCTTTCATCCTGCCAACTCTTCTGAACATGCTTCATTCTCAAGAGAAAATATTGAATCTGCACCCATTACAAATCTGAATTGCAGATCAAAAACTGAAATGATGATGATAATCCAGAAATGGCAAGCTTGGGCAAGGACCCAAAAGTTG
>SNQJ01S0071757.1:14415-38074 GCA_010110895.2 Picea sitchensis | reverse complement strand
GTAGCCTATTGATTTGTAGTTTGTTTCCCTCTCCCTTTCTTTATCCATATTTCTGATCCACCTATTCAAAACCAAATTATCTTTTACATTCTGATGGGTGTTGAGCTTACACTTTAGCAGTCAAAGTGTGACTTTCAGTGCTAACACTTGTGACCATGCTAGGAAAAAGTCTAGCTAAAAAAGTCTGCTCTTCACTAATGATGCCTGTTGCTGATCCCAAATTTTTAAAATAGTTTACCACCTCCTCTTCTAATTCCTTTTGGCTTGACAGTTCATGACCAGTCTCCGTTTGAATTTCCCAAATCTTCTTACGGTTTTTTCAATCACTTGTAAAGTGGTGAAAATACTTTGTATTCCGGTCCCCACCTTTTAACCAAAGCGCCTGACTCCTCTGTCTCCAGGTGTCTTTCTCCACTGCTATGATCTTCAATCTTTCCAATTCATTCTCTTTTATCATACCTGCCAATGCCTCATTGTTCAAATTTGTGAGGGATGGTTGGTACAACGATTGTAATTCCACTTCTAATAGACCCAATTTTTGAGATGAAAGGTTTTTGAACCTTGTTACCCACCTATTTATAGCCAATTTTAAACTTCTTATATTCCATACCAGTCTTCTTTGCAATCCTGATTCCTACTGAAATTTTGGATCCTTCCAAACTTCATTAACTATCTGTGAAAACTCTTCCTCCTGTATCCAGCCAGAATTTAATTTGAAAGGACAATTTTTTCGTTGGAAGTTTCCATCTAACTGAAGAAGGACTGGAGTGTGATCTGAGATAAAAGGATGCACCACCCAAGCACGATATCTAGAAAAAATCCTCAACAGGTCAGCCGAAACAAAAGTCCTGTCTAGTCTCTTCATGATACTATCCACACCTTTTCTTCCATTCTGCCACGTAGGCACCACCTCATCTAGCAATATGTCCACTAGAAATCCTTCAAAAAATAAATCTTTTAAGAACAATACCAATGGATCGGGAAGACCACTATCTCCCCAAATTTCCCCTTCATTCAAAGTGAAATTGAAGTCACCCGCAACTATCAAATTTTTAAAAGACAAGATACCTCTATCGCCCAATTTTTTCCAAAAAACTTTTCTGTCATTGCATGGGCCATACACTTTTAAAAACTACAACTTCTCCTTTAGCTCTAGACTGATACCTGTCACAAGTAAACCACCACAAGAGATATAAGGTTTGAGTTTGAACTTTTCGAGATCCCATGCCACCAATAAACCCCATGATTTGCCCACAAATCTTACAGCAGTTGAATACCATGACAATTTTAGTTTCGATAAGAAAGTTCTTTCCCTTGATTCATCAACCAAAGTATCCTGAAAGAAAATAATGTCAGGTCGGTTTAAAATAAAAATACGATGTACTGAGGCTAGTTTATGGGATCCCCCCACTCCCCTAATATTTAGGGACAATAAGATCATGATTTAGTGTGTGCTAGGGATTTAATGCCTCTAAGCACCCCATGATCATGTTCAGTCGAAGATAAGATAACTGAATCCTTTACCGAAACCTCAGCTCGCTTCCGAGCACTGCGGGTCTTTATAGGTGAGATTTCACATCCCAGACCCCGTGACCAGGCAAAACCCTTATCATCCGAAACAGGTTTCCCTTCCCTGGGAACAATGATGGCATTAAACGAGGTATCTGAACATAAATCTTGAGAAATGACCGTCTTTCCCTTGAAAGTAGTCATAGGTTTTGGTTCAGGAATCTCATGTAAAACTGGAACTAAGGAGTCTAAAACTGAACTAAGACTGCAGTCACCCCATTCCATCTCCCTTAAACCAACACTACGATGAATGATGATAAAAGGGCCACTTCAGTCTAACTTAGCAATTGTTCTGCACAACCAACCAAAGCCTATCCCACATTTTTTCCCACTCCCAAAGACACCAAAGAAGGCATAGGCCCACCCCTCCCCAAGTCACCCTTTGACCAAGGTAGCTTCGTCGTAGAAATAGCCGAGAGATCACCTACAAGGTTAACCGACTGACCCGAAGACAAGAAAAGAGGTTCTAAAGAAGGGTTATGCACACCATCCCGAGAATACTTACACCTCGTAAGTCGCTGCTTCATACTTAGAAACAAATCTAGAAGGGCCTCCATTTTCGAAGAATCTGTAGGCTCCGCAGATTGAGAAGATAACGAACCTTGACCAAAATACTTATCAAGTGAATCTTGTTCCCATGAAGAGAGTGAAACGAAAAGGGTGGGACAAAGTTTCCTTAACTTACCCGAGAATATGAAGTATGTCCTTTCGTCCTCAAGAGGCTCGTCTTCAGAAAAACAGGCATTTCAACCACCCGACGACACTTCCGGAGGATCAGTGCTGATAGGTCTACGTAGCAAAGAGGAGTCAGACGATGAATCTTTCGGGAAGCCACCATGACACTCATGACAGAGATGTTTTGTCTGTCTGCATCAGGTAAGGAATACCCAAGAAATCGAGTCTCTGGACTCTCAACATCCCCCTCCACTCCAGCTCAACTGCTTCCGGAAGGCCAACGTGAATGTCAATCTCCACCAGAACTCTACAAAGATGTTTTTCCGATGCTAAAAGTGATTCTTCATCCATTACAAGAAACCGATCAAGTCCATTTGCAATCTCAGAGAAATCCCTCTTTTTCCACCACTGTAGTGGAAGACCAGGGAGCAAGACCCAAAGGTGGCGTAGTTGAAAATAAACCTTTTAAGGGTTGAAGGTAATTCGCCACCATTTCAACATAATACTGCCACCCTCCACCACCCACTGAGAATCCAGTAACAAAGTGGCATCCTCAGTATTCCTACACTTGAAGCCAAACCATCCCCGGGCCATAAAGAAAACCTTAGGAGAGTATCCTAAGAGCGGTTTCCATGTTGTATCCACCAAACTCTCAATGGGTACCTGGATGAATCTGCGGTCAGAAAACCTCCCAAAAAGAATGCATAAATCCATCGAGAAAGCGTCTTCCAAACCAATGTCAGAGCCAAGGATAAACCTCTGCTTAATTTTATTTAGTTTCCAGGGTTTAAAAACCCTATGGTATATCCTACTAAATGGTGCTCCACTTGCCTTAGAAATAGGTTCTTCTCCAGAAACTGGACCTCTTCTCTTCTATCTAGAAGAGTTTAGTCTAGAAAATCTGTTATTCCTTGCTCCAGATGGTCGCTTTGTGCCTAAAAAGAACTCCTCCTAGCGGCAAGGACTCGACCGAGATAGGTAAGGTGCTCTAACAGTAGGAGATTGCAAGTCATTTTGTAAACCATTAAAATCGGGGACCTCGTTAAACAAGCCCACTTGTTTCTAGCCAGTCTCGTCTTCTTCACACATTAAGGCTGTGACTCCAACTTCCGTCATGGTGAGTTCAGAGTCAACCACATATCCATCCTCGAAACAAAACAAATACCAGCTAAACACCTTAGAGACCGCTGAAAAGACACAGGCCTAACCACCACAGAAAGACTTGGAGTGAATAATATTTCTATTTCTATATAAATATCATATGTATGGTGTCTTATTTTATTTTATTGGCAATTGAATGTAATTTGAGTAGTTGTAAGGAAAATTGATACCCTTTCCACCTAGATTCAAATCTCACTTTGTAATATGTTGTATCACATTCAAGTATAATCCTATTGTTTTTTCTCTAACCCAAAAAAACATTACTTTCACTTATAATGCAATGTTAGGTGAAGAATTGAGTTTGAGTAGTAGGTTCTTTACATGGTGAAGATTGAATTTTCATAGTAAGTTTAGATGGGTTTGGGAGAAATTTTGGATTTTTGTAGTGGTTAAAACATATCTTTTCTTTAAGGTTTCATGGAATTATGCTTGACCAAAAACACAATTAATTTTTGGGTTAAGCCTTCTCTTTTCTTTATTTTTAGTGTGAATTTTGATAGGTTTTATTAGGGTGAGGTGCAGACCTCCCAAACCAGGCATACCATCAGTTTGTATTAAACATGGAGTGTTTCACTTACTGCAAGTTATTTTTCTTAATCCTTGAAATGATTATAGGATTAATGCCAATTTGGGATGAGCAGTTTAAAAAACACATTATATATCTTAGAGGGTATCCATGACATTGGTTTTTTCAGTAGTAACCTCTGTATCTATGTTGTTTGTTTCTAAGTGAGAAGAGGATGACGATTAATTTCGAATTTTGTATGGGGCTATTGTAAGTAATAGTTTAGTCTGTCTTTAGTAATGGGAGTTTAATTCATCCTAGTAATGGCAGATCCAATAACCTGGTCTTTAAGCTGCAACTTTTGGAAATATAATTGATTTCAGAGTGATGACACAATTATTCTATTTAGAAGTTGTATGTGTGCATGCATAATCTTATACATTGATTTTTCATCATTAATACATTTCATCCTCATCTTAGGTAATGAAGGTATTGTTGTATTTTTGTTGAATCTGGTCATCTCCTCCATATCTTTTGATCTACAAAATTGTGTCAAATTGGCATATTTAATGCACACAAATATTAATTGAGAAGGAATCAAACCTTGCTTGTCCATTTTCCATGTCTCATTGCAAAAAAATGTATGAAATGGATTCAACATGTTGAAAAACCCTGGGGCATTGGAAAAGAGTCATTTCGTAGAACGTTTAGAATACTACCATATTTAATGCACATGATTCTAAATTGACAAGAATCCTTTCTCATGTACCCATATGGCGCTAATTTACAGAATTTGTTTTGCAGGTTCACTGCTGGTCACGAGATTGCAACTTTCCTTGTTTCATGAATAATCTTATCCAAGGCTTGGGAAGAGTCACATCTTGCAAACAACTCAAAGAGTTATAGACTGAATGAGTATGGAGGTGTTGCATATGTTTCCTTCCCTTCATTTCATAAAATAGAAGGTTTTGTCATCCAAGAGAGAAAATATGGAGAGGGAAATATACAAACCAACCACAAGGTCTTCTCATGTTGCCTCAAGGGTAACGTTGATCAACCAACCCTTGTCCATCAGGGAGCTCTTAATTTGTTCCTACATATTATCTAGAATACGTATTTCCAAGGGAAGGTAAATTAATTTATTTATGTACAACTTTACAGATAAAGTGATCTTGGTTTCATAAAAAACAGGTTTACTTCTTCACTAATCATAATTGATCTTTTTTCAAAAAAGGGATAAGTAGCATTGTGTTGATGTATTCCATGATTGACGAGTTGCATATTTACATGGAATCTAAACAAAAGAGACTAAAACCCATTGTATTTGTGGGTCATTCCTTAAGAGGGGCAGGGGCAGGGGCATGTCTTTAGAACAATTAAAAATCATCATCTATAAAGTTAAAGATGATTCGCTATCAATGTCCTTAAAAATGTATGATTCTAATTTTCCTTCAATGTAATACATCACATCAGTTTAGCGTTCATATCTTTGTGACAAAGGAAATACTTCATTGGATTGTTTTTTAACTTGGCCAAAACTTCATTTTTGTAATGTCTCGAACATAAACCAACATTATCATTTGAAAAACATAAATTGACCTTGCAATGTGAAAAACAAAACCAAATGTTCTAATAACACGAGGAACATAGTAATGTTGCAATGTGATGAACATAGTAGCATCACAATATTACAAACATAGTAATGTCACAATGTGACGAACATTGCCTTACCGTTGTAATCTGACGAATATAGCCCTGTTGTCGTAATATGATGATCATAAGAATATTCTCACAATCTGATAAACATGGCAGTGTCACATGACAAACATAGTAACGTCGCAATGTGACGTTACATTTCCCTATCGTAGTAATGTGACAAACATAGCCCCATCGTCACATTGTAATGAACATAGCCATATTGTCATAATGTGACAAACATAGCCTCGTCATCACAATATGATGAACATAACCTCATCATTGCAATGTGATGAAAACCACCCCATCGATATGTGATGAACATTGCCCCATCATTGCAATGTGATGAGCATAACCATGTTGTTGCAGTGTGACGATCATAGCCATATTGTCACAATGTGATGAACATGGTAGGATCACATGACAAACATAGAAATGTCGTAATGTGATGAACATTTCCCTAGGATCATAATTCCACGAACATGTCCCCATTCTCACATTGTGATGAAAATATCCATATTGTTGCAATGTGACAAACATAACCTTATTGTTGTGTTACAGGTGAATCCTCCTGCGGACAAGCGGATTCCCTCTTGGTATCTAAACCCCTAAAACCAAGACAAAAAGGGTGCTATCATTGGTCACTGACATCCTTTTAGATCTAATTAAGCTAATAAATGAAGAGGAAGAAGAAAAGTGTACCTTTTTAAATGGTGTTTTTCCTCGCAAAGTCCAAGTTGAGCTTCAATCCCAAGCTCCTCGATAGGTCCTATAGAACAAACAAAGATATAACAAGATTCCTATTCTACTGATATTAGCTCAAATACAGATCTATCTACTGAAGACAAGTTCATGTGGAACAAACATAAACTTGAAAGAAACAAGCCAAGCATATATGTATATTAATGAGAAAAAATGAAGAGTACTTACAATCCTCTGATGAAGGTGCAACAACTTCTTCCAGCTCTCCTTGTCCAACCCCTTTTCTCAAGTAATCTACATTGATTATGCTTCAAAGGCATCTCACTTATGGGATCATAAGTTTGGTGTAATTCTCAATCTCCATCTCTTACTGTATGTTGCCTATGAGATCATAGGTTTCATACCTCCAATCTTTTTATGTCCCTTTCACCATGAGAAGGCCTCCTTATATAAGCTTGGAGAGGCCCAACCACTTTAGAGATATTTGGGATAAGTTGAGGATTCCTCTCCTTCAGTTGATCTTCCGTAAGATCATGCCTTGAACTCATATTCAAATCCAACCAACTTCAGAGATTGAGGGGATTCTTCCCTAATTTATCTCAACAAACCAAAATTCGCTCAGGAAGGGTAGAGCTCCCCCAAAAGGGTGAACAAAGAATTTCAACGCTCCCCCAAAGAAGGCTAGGGAGCACCGGTTCTCCCTGACAGTGGGTAGGGGAGCGCTGCCTTCCAAAAATCATTTTTAAGTAGTTTTTTCAGTGACAAAAGGCTTGTACTCCTTGTCAAGTGATTTCTCCTCTTCATAACCAGTCTTTGAGGTGTCTTAAGTGTCCTTATGATGTTGTTAGAGGCATGACATATGCAATATGGCAATATGATGTTTGTGACACTTGTGGTCAAGATGAAACACTTGCGGACAAGATGTGACACATACAACACTTGTAATGACGACACCTGTGACACTATTGAAGTGAGTAATTTTGATGTGTAACAGATCACCCCCCAAAGTGTGAAGTCAAAAGACGATGATGACTGAAGTACTTTGTAGACTTTTTCGAGCAAGGTTATGGATGCAGAGAGGCTGGAAAAAGATGCACACAACCATCAAACAAATATTATGACATGTTTCAAACCCAAGGCATAGATACCTATGCTTGAGTGATAAAGACTTTTTCAGGTATGGCCGCCATAGAATACACTACGGATCCATAATTATATTGACAAAAAGGTATATCTACTAAACATACAACGTGGATCTATACTTCCATGACATGAACTGATCGTAGCCACGAAAAATACATTGTGGATCTATGCGATGGCAAGACATACCCATGGACCATTACAAAGTGGATCTATGTGACAGTATATGTGTCAATATTCAAGAGAAAATCTGTCACAACCTGGGTAAAGTATATATCAGGGTGAATGAATCTACCTAGGGTCTTCTTACCAATCCTGATGTAGTGCAAATCTAACCATGTGAATAGATGTCCTGATGTCGAACATGGAAAAAACCACTTGATTATAGGTCAATGATGTAAACCGTTAACAAGCGCGAGGGAAATCATCATTGATGTCAATGATTCCCAAAGTACCCCAGTACATTCCAGTGAATGTGAATAGATGAGCTAAAGTTGAACATTCATGGAATTATCTGATAAGAGGTCAATGATGTAAACCTACCGTCGGACGTGAGAAGGCCTACCATTGAGGCATGTAGGTCCCAAAGTACTAACTGGTTTCTTAGTCTAGCTCCTAAATAATGTGTTGAAGTTGACAGGAATAGACTCGTCGAAGGAGGGCCTTGATGTATCCCCCATCAACGACACAAAACAGACACATATGTGTAATTGGTGGATCAAATGAACATGGACTGACATAGGTATTGAAATATGATATTTGCGATGGTTGACTCTCGAGGCATATACTTCCCTTGAAAACTGAGGCACAACAGTAGAAACATGACATGGACCAAAACATGATGATGCAGTGGACATTGTGGCTTTCATTGGGTGACCCAAAGGAGTAAGAAAACTCAGAGGAATGGTTTAGTGTAGAGGTTCAGAAGATTGAAATGCGTGCAAAGAGAAAATGTTGTGTTCAAGGGAGACTGTAAAGTCACTAGTAAAGTTCTCAAAAAATGCTTGGCTTACTGATCCAGGTGGATATCGGTGGCCACCCACCTTTTCCAAATGGCTCAAAATGACTTTCTGGCAATTTTGGTAATTTACTATTTTTAGCAGGTTTTAACTTCTGGGGCCATTTTGACGGCCCAAATGAAGGTTTTTCGAGATTGAGGTTCTCAATGATAGCCAAAGGAATTATTGAGCCCCAAAAATGAATCTCCTCGATGATACCTTTCCAACTAGCTATCACACGCCTAAAACAGAGATCGTATGCAAAAGTTACGACCCCGGGAAGTTGATGCACTCACTTATCCAAACGGGGCCCACATGACTTTTGGCACTTCATCTCCTAGGGTTAGGTTTTTGGATGTCTAAGACTTTTGGCATTCCCGTTTATTGTAAAAGGGCCTTCAAAGCCTCATTGTAACCATCTTCGAGATTGAGGTCTCCTCTAAATGATAGCCAAAGGGGAATTATTGAGCCCCAAAATGAATCTCCTCGATGATACCTTTCCAACTAGCTATCATTATCGCCTAAACAGAGATCAGATGTAAAAAGCTACACGACCCTGAAGTTGATGCACTCACTTATCCAAATCCAGGCCCACATGACTTTGGGCACTTCATCTCCTCTAGGGTTAGGTTTTTGGATGTCTAAGACTTTTGGCACTCTTGTTTATTGTAAAAAGACATTTAGATCCTCATTTTAGTCATCTTCTCACGGATGTGTGTAGCCGTCACATCTCTTGTCATATATAAGTTGTCACCATTATAGCAAGTTTTTTTCACTTTGCATTTTTACAATTCCTGCGTATTTCTTTCATTAATAGAAATTGTGTATTATCAGACTGTTTATGGTTTCATCTCGACATATTTCTCGTTATATTACCGATACATGTATATCTCTATGTACTCTTATTATATCTCCGCCTCATTTCGCGGCTTCAAAATAATCCTGACTGGTATCGAGCAGATACCTTGATTGTTTTTAGTGCATGTCCCCGAGGGGTCCGAGTATAGCAAGTTGAGTCCCGAGATTGTCTCTGAATACACCGCTTCTATCACCCAAGAAACCCTCAATGGCTAAGAAAAGAAAAACGACGGAGCAACGATCCTATCAATCTGTTACTTCAGCAAGCTCTCACGCGATAGAGGGATGTAATGATGGAGAATTTTGCCCACATCCTTCAACGCCGATAGCATCGCACATCTTCATCAAACTACCACTTTGGAAGAACCTCTCCATTCAAGGTACAAGCTAATTATGATATTCTCATATTTCAAGATCATATCGATGCGTATTCTAGAAAATGGTTTACACCTCATTGAAGGGTATTCGCTCATACCTTTTCTAATAAAGAAAAGATCACCTTTGAACTCAAAGCCTCCTCATGTCAAACATTGGTGGGAAACTTACCGGGAGCAAAGTTCCACGGAGGAACATGGAATCTATGGGGTCGATCCTAATTTGGATCCTTTTCAGGATGCGTAAAAGAACGATAATCGCTGGCGTAACTATGAGGACCAACATTACGAGATGGACCACACCGCGCAAGAGAGGTCGCCGCTTCGAAAGTTCACCAATACCTTCCATACCCCACTCGTTGGTATCAAAGACCTCCAAGCGACATTTGGTGCTCAAATATTATGGTGATCTGCATTGATACATCCAAATCGAAATGGATTTTCCGACATCTCATCACTTGCCGTCAACGATATGTCGCTAAATTGAGCAAGTAAATTTAAGCACCGTAATTTCAAACGAATTGGGTCTGCAAATCAAGAACAACCAAAGTATGACAAAGACTACCGGAACAAACAGCCTCCCTAAAACCAGCCCAAGACATTGTGAAAGAAGGGTCATAGAAGACAAAGAAGGACACCTGAAATGGTGCAAGTTCCACAAAGCCCTTTGGCACAACACCGCATGAAACGCCCAAAATAGTCATTGGTGGCCCAGATCAAAGACAAGGAGCTAAACCTTGATTCTGAATCCGATCTAGAAAATAATGGTAAAGACATCATCGACGCCAGACTTCATCGCTATTGTCGCGACCGAACAATCCAAACTGTAAGAACCAACAGATCCTAAGAGGGGGGAGCACCTTTTTCATTCACGATGTGGGTGAAGGGGACCCCCACGATTTTATCGTTGATAGTGGAAGCCGTAAGAACCTCATCTCAAGAAAGGTCGCCAAACAGCTTGGGATTACCGGCCAAACACCACAATCTCAAGAACCATATAGCATTGGTGGCTTCGCTTAAGGACGAGATCTTTGTGTCACGAAGCAAGGTCCGCATTGTCATACGACATCCAACCCTTCAAGGATGAGGTATTATGTGATGTTGCCCCATTGATGTTTGTGATGTTCTCTTAATATCCATATATATGTGGAAACGTCACGTTATCTATGAGTCTCGACCTTGTAGTGTCATTATTACTCTAGGGGGTCATCTACAGGATACCAGAGGTATTTTTTGACTATTGTTCCACCTAAACAAGGTCGCAAGGTAGTATCTCATAGTGCATAATTCATCTTCTTCACAGTCTGCTCAAAAGGGGAACAAAAGGATATTGAAACAACTACCATTTCTAATCGCTAATCTTTCTATCCAACAGTAAGGTAAGTCGACACAATGCAAACAATGTGCAAAGCATTCCTTCCACATCGCCTCATGTATCCTCGACTTGTTGAGTGCCCTCAACTGCAATGTTCGCGGATGTGATTCTAATAAACCGAAAGCAACACGACGCCTCCAACAAGACAAGTAGCTCACCAAGATGCATTCAATAAATGTTTTCCCTCTCCCCTGGGAACCAATGCAATGGAGACCATTGTTCTAAGGAGGGAGGATTGATCCAGTGGATATCTATAATACCCAATCTTTTTCCAAATGGTTCAAACCACTTTCCTCCTCGCAATTTTGGTAATTTACTATTTTAAGGAGTTTTAACCGGGCCACTTTGAGGGCCCAATGAAGGTTTTTCGAGATCTAGGTTCTCAATGATATCCAAAGGCATAGTTGAGCCCCAAAATGAATCTCCTCAACACTTCCAACAAGCTATCAAACGCCTAAACGGAGATCAGACAGTAAAAGTTACAACCCCAGGTAGTTGATGTACTCACTTTACCCAAACGGGGCCCACATGACTTTACGCCCATCTCCTAGGGTTAGGTTTTGGATGTCTAAGACTTTTGAAGTATCCTCATTGTAAAAGGGCCTTCAAAGCCTCATTGTAAACCATCACATCTCTTCATGCATCGTAGTAGTCAGTCACACCCCTTCCTCGCCGTGAGATAAGCCGCCACCCATTCGAAGCGAGTCTTCACTCAGATTTTACAAATTTCCATGTACACTTTCACACAGAAATCGTAGACATCAGATCTCCTTCAGTGTACATTTCTTTCATTAATAGAAATCGTGTATTACTGTATCTCTGTGTTTATGGTTGCATCTCTGATATATTTCTGTTATATTACTGGATACACGCGATATCTCTATGCATTTCTTTATTATATCTCCGCTCTCATTTCGTGCCGAAAATAATCCGGATCACTTACTTCTTTCAATTTTTCCCCCATCCAGATAGACAAGTACCTCTTTTTGGTTTAACGAGCTCAAGGAGGGTAGCACATGCTTGATATAACTCACCTTCGGTAAGTTCCTCTTCCTTTGTTTAACGAACTGGAAGAAGTAAGGGTTCGATCCCGTATGGGCCCTTCAATGTATGATCATTTAACGAGTCCAGAGAAGGTAAAATCGGTTGTTTTTCATATTTAGAGAGTCTGACAATGACTTAAAGATGACTCCAATGTGGTCCTTTTTCGTAATATTAGTCTCACGAGGCCGAAAAAGAGATAAATTATCACTCGAAAGACGCCCTTTCAAATCTTTTAATGAGTGGGAAAGGAAGCAAGATCACTCGACAATCTTTTCATGTTTAGAGAGTCTGAAAAGAGCTTAAAAACGACTCCAAGGGGTTCCTTTTTCATATATCCTTTACGAGTCCGAAAAAGTGATAAAAGTCTACTCAATTACATTCTCATGTATTTTCGAGAATGAGAAAGAAAAAAGACTAAGCTCGGTATACTCTGCCCCCAACTTGAAAGATAGTGGCATAACTCCAGAATGATCATCAAAGGCTGGAGACATGCCCCCCCAAGCTTCAATTCATTCACCAACTTTGAGGTTGTCACCAATTTATGTACTAGATGGAGAAAAATGATAAGGGTGGATGAAATAAAGGTTCAAATACGAGATCTAACGAAAGACTTGACTCGACATCTATGATATCTGGCAAAAGACTCGACCTGACAGGAGAGGTGACCGTGTCATTTTTTAACGAGCTTGACACAGGAAAATAACTATGCTCAAGGCTCCGAGTTCAATCCCTAGATTTTTGTTTCATTTTTTAATGAGCTTTCCATAGAGAGGAAAAACTATGCTCGTGGCTTCTGTTTCATTTTTTAACAATCTTTCCATAGAGAGGAAAACTGTGCTTAAGGCTCCAAGTTCAATCCCCAGATTTATGTTTCATCTTTTAACAAGCTTTCCATAGAGAGGAAAAACTATGCTCGTGGCTTCTGTTTCATTTTTTAACGAGCTTGCCACAGAGAAGAAAACTATGCTCGTAGCTTCTGTTTCATTTTTTAACGAGCTTTCCATAGAGAGGAAAATTATGCTCGTGACTTCTATTTCATTTTTTAATGAGCTTGCCACAGAAAAGAGAAACTATGCTTGTGACCTCTTCTTGATCATGGCTTCCAAGAGGATAATTCTCTGGAAGGAAAACATGTCAAGGGACAAAAGTCGATCATGGCTTCCAAGAGATCTTCACTGGATGGAATAACAATGCTCTGGAAGGAATACATGTCAAGGGTCTCATCAAGGGTGAGGGGATCCGGCTCCAATAGCCCTACCGAAGAGATCACCATTTCAACTACCAAATCCAAATCACAAGAAGTTGAATTCATGGAAGACAACGCTACATAATTGACCTGTGGCAGGGGTGATACTGACTGCATATAAGACCCATTTAGGGAGGTCATTGGGTGGATGGTCAAGTCAGGGCCAACAAACAAAAGTTGATCAATAGTCACCATTAGTCCATCATGCGGGAAAGATATCACACGAAAAAGAGTGGATACAATAGATTTCATGGAAGAGACATAATCTTGCTCAAGGAGTAAATCGAAATCTAAGGGGTCCTGGACTACCATAACATTAATAAAGACTGTTTTCCCTCCCAAAGTTACCAGAAACTAAGGAAGGATCCCTAAAGGGTGACTGCTTCTTCTGTTGAAAGCGAACAGAGTCTGGGTAACCGACACAAGCTTAGGATAACCCAAACCTTGCCAAGCAATAGAGGACAAAATGCTAACGGATGAACCTTCATCTATTAGCATATGAGGAAAGTCCTGACCAAATTTTTTTATTGTAATCTTGAAAGGCATGTGAGAGGGAAGACGAGGTCCAGTTAGCACACCCCAATAAAAAAGGATGGCCTCATTACTTGGAAGGGTTTTCGTAGGAGGAGGAATTCCCCCCCGGCATGGTAGATCCTGTTTCAACGAGAAAAACGTGAGCATAATCAGGTTTACTCTCTAACGGGAGAGTAGGATCGATCGATGATGAGATCAGATTGACCACCCTGGCACTCTTCAAAGGAAGAGTTGGATTGACCAATGATGTAACCGGAGCAACCACTTTGGCACTCATCAGAGGAAGAGTGGGATTGACCTATGATGTAATCGGAGCAACCACTTTGGCACTCGTCAGAGGAGGAGTGGGATTGACCGATGAAGTCATAGGAACAACCACTTTGGAACTCGTCATAGGAAGAGTGGGATTGACCGATGATGTAATCGGATCAACCACTTTGGCACTCTTCAGATGAAGGGTGGGACTGACCAAGGAAGGAACTGGATCAGACACTTTAGCACTCTTCAGAGGAGGAGTGGGATCAACCGATGAAGTAATTAGAGCAACCACTTTGACACTTCTCAAAGGAAGAGTGGGATTGACCTATGATGTAATCGGAGCAACCACTTTGGCACTCTTCGAAGGAAGGGTGGGATTGACTAATGACGGGATTGGATCAATCACTTGGGTCTCACTTTCCAGATGAAAAGTGGGGATGATCGATGACATAACTGAATCAACTACTTTGGTGAGTGGTTCAACTGAGGATGAAACTAGATTGACCACATGATCAACCAGATTGATCGAGGATGGAACCGGATTGACCATTCCATCAACTAATGATGGGTTGGGGGAAATCCTATGATAACCTTTTGGAAGTTGAAGTTTTTCCAAAAGAGAAGAAGCCTCGTCCATACGAGGACAAAGGTGAGAATAATGATCACCTTTGCATAACATGCAAGGGAATTTGAAAGTTATCTTCTTCTTACCAACCTGAACATCACTAGTTGACGAGGCATCACCAACATGACTAGCAGAGGATGATGATGTGGAATACCACATTTATAAGACCTTGGGAATACCAAGGCAATCCCTCAGAAAATGGTCACCCTTACAAATACTGCAAGGGAATTTGGGTTTCAGATTCTTCATTTTAACCTTATCCACCTTATCAACACTCCCAGTACTGTTAACGGTAGATGGTTTCTTAGATCCAACATTTGATGTAGTTGGAGGCTTGGTCCCTTTCTGGTTCTTCTTCTTCTTCTCTTTCCATTTCTTCTTCTTCTTATCAATCTGGCTACTCGCTTGAGATATTTCACTAGGCGAAGAAGGAGAAATGGAAGGAGACCTGGTGGGAAAAGAAGGAGAAAGGTCGACATGAGGTTGATGTGTGGGCGATGTACTTACATTTGAAGCACCTACATTCGAGATGACCGGAGTGGAAAACAACCATACCGGTAACCCAATTGTGAGACCTGGAAGGCTCAAAGTAGCGATGTAAGGAGGACCAATGTTTCCATAAGAAGGAAAACAAAGGGTTCCCCTGACAAAGGGGTTCCTTCATTGGTCATTCTGGGAATTGACGCCATAAAAATAAGGCTCCAACCTAAATTCTGCTAGGGAGAACAAATAGCACACACTAAAAAATCTAGTAAGCAAGAAACCAAACAAAACCTTCTCACAATGAGCACACTAGTTGGTGATGAAATCCAACGTCGTGAGAACAAATTAAGAAGGGGTTGAGATAAAGCGGGTGGAAAAGTTACGTCGACAACCTGCTTAATGGAATTACACCCTCGTGAAAGCTCCCACACATAATCGTGGGTATACCCTCCAAGGAGCCCAAGTGAGTCTAGCCAACGTCGATTCTAGGTACCGTGAAGACTTTCCCCTCCACAGTCACCTTGTGTAAAGACCCTAATGAGATAGGCCACTAAGATTACCAACTACAACAATGATGCCTAGGGAAATAGTTGACAGACTGATCCACGTGCAAGGGCAGGGTATCTAGCCTGAAATCAACTTGAAAGGCTTCCATTCATCATTGTGGGTATACCTTCAAGCGACCCCCATAATATGTGCAATCTCTACACCAAGACTAACAAAGCAGGGTGAGTAACTCTGCCAGTCTTAATGCGACCTCGTGATTGACCCTTATGTGAGAAGGGCTTCCCAGGACAAAATGCAACAATTGGATTTTACCGCTCCCTAACACAAGATCCTATGTTTGTTTGAATCTTTGGAAAGTTATCTTTCACACATATTCCAAAGCCCTACAACTAATCTAATGTAGTTTTGCTACCAAAAAATGTAAAAATGTCTAATCAATTTTAGTTTTGCGCTTGATTTTTAAGCTGTTGTTAATCAAAAGGAAAATGGCGTGGACAATATGGTGTTTTGACCGACTTGAAAGTTAGTCAAAGAGATGAATATGCAATCTTTTCATTTCAATGAAAACTATGCTACGAGAAGGAGAAAACATTCATCATTACAGATGCACAATGTCCCAAAATGTCAAAAAACATGCAATTCCGCTACTTTAAATGCAAGCATTCAAGGAAGACAATAAGATGTGAAGAAGAATCCAAGAAAAGATAGGGAGAATAGAGAAACCATTCAAAACTTAATTACTTGGGAAGATGACCTCAAAGATAAAATGGAATGGTGCATAGACCTTTGAATTTCCTCACAAAATCTTGCACTCAGTCAGATAAATGAGAAGAAAACAATAAGTTGACTCTAAATCAACAAAGACAAAGAATGACTTCAAGGAAAGGAAAGAAAAAACTCAAAATTCCAAACAAAAGTGATCAATTCTTAGAAAGTAGAGTGTTTAAGGCCAAGATAAAGATAAACTGAGATGATAAGGCCCTGAGCAAGTGCCACAAGCAAAACTTGAACCTTAGAGAAAGAAACCCTAAAGGATCTTGCACAGAAAAGGGGAAACGCTCTGGTGTAAGGGGCACCAGAGCGTTCCAATGCTCTGTGTGAGACTAGAAGGGAGTGCCATCACTCTGGTAACGAAGGTAGGGGGGCGCTGGCCCCTAAAAATTCAGAAACAATGCCCAGAAAGTCAAAGAATCAAGCAAACTCAGTCAATCAATTTGAAGGTGATGAAATCAAGAGCCAATCAAACAGATCCAAGAATCAAAGACAGTATGGAGAAGGCCAAGAAGTGGGCAAAGGGCTAGAACAATATCTAGCAAAGGAAACAAAAATCAGAGCCCATCCCCATCCCCAATGTGATGAACATAGCCTCATCATCGCAATGTGACTAAAATATCCTCGCCATCCTAATGTGATGAACGTAGCCATAATGTTTCATTGTGACACACATGGTATCATTACATTATGACAAGCATTGCAACATCACAATTGATGAACATACCTATTGTTGTAATGTGACAAGCATTGTCCTATCCTCACAATGTGATGAACATAGGCATATTGTTGTAATGTGACAAACTTAGCCTCATCGTCGCATTACAATGAACAATGCATCATCACTGTAATTTGATGAAAATATATTGATGTCATAATGTGAGAAACATTTTGAAATGTCGCAAACTGTCAAACATAACCCGTTGTCACAATGTGATGTATGCAACCCAATATCTTATTGTGATAAACATAGCCCAATATTTCAAAGAGATGACCTATTTCAATGCAATAATGTGTTTGTAATGTGTTTATGATGTGTTTAATTCATTTTTTTATATGTTACATTTAATTCATTATATATATGATGCATTTATATTTATGTTGATTTTTTAATTACCTCTGATCCAACATAAATTATATGTGTTTATGATGTGTTTAACAAATTTTTTTATATGATGCATTTAATGGTGTATTTAATTCATTTTATATGGTAGTGTCACATGAAAAGCATAGTAATGTCGCAATGTGATGAACATTTCATTATCATCACAATGTCATGAACATATCCCCATCGTCACATTGTGATGAAAATAGCCATATTATAGTGATGTGCTGAATATAGCCTCTTTGTCGCAATGTGATGAACATAGTGTTAGAGAAAAAGGATCGCGGAACAATAAAATAAAATAAATGTGGAAATAAAACATAGAAGATACACAATACAATAGAAACACAAATATACGTGGTTCACCCAGTGTGGGCTATGTCCACCAGAGAAATTGGCAGGTCCTTCCTTTATTATTATTCAACAAATGAAGGGATACAACCTACAACACAACCGTTCTAACTGCCTCTTATTTATCTCATAGTCTTCTAACTCAGAATACAATATTCACAACGATACATAGCCACAATACATTTCCCTCATAAAAGAGGGTTTCCTTCTAAGGAAAAAAACCCTAACATAACTTCTACAGTCATATATGTGACCTTATAATGAATGGTCTAGATTTACAATGAAATTAAAATATACATTTACAAGGCAATTTTTCCTTCCAGGGCTTCGATCCTGAACCCCCGTCGGGGGCCCTCTTGCACCCGAACCCCACAGAGGGGGTAACCCCCCTCTCCACTCCCCTGCGTGGAGGAGTGTACATTCTTCTAGGGTGTAAAGTCTTCATGGGGTATAATAACGGATGAAAACAAAGACCTATGAATCAGGAAGATAATCAACCTCCACAACCAAAAATCTCCCACTTGGAGACTGATCTCAACAACTCCACTGCTGTTGTATTTCTTGGACCTATAAAATTTCTCATCTTCATCTTCATTCTTGAAGACCAACTGAAACATCAGGAACTCAGTTTCTCTCTGGTTACTCCCTTTGTTAACATGTCTACATGATTCTGTCTAGTGTGTATCTTTTCCAACTTCAAATGTCCATCTTCCAAGATAGATCATATGAAATGGTACCTGAGCTGTATATGCTTAGTCTTAGAATGGAAGGTTGTATTCTTTGCAAGATGAATGACACTCTCACTGTCACAGTACAACCTTTTATTCTCTTTCTTCTTTCCCAATTCCTCTATAAACCTCTGTAACCAAATCATCTCTTTACTAGCCTCTGTAGCAACAACATAATCTTCCTCTATTTTTTAAAGTGAAACAACCTTTTGCAGTTTTGAAATCCAACTTACTGTTGTTCCACCTATAGTAAAAACATACCCTGTGGTGCTCTTCCTTCTATCTTTATCACCTGCCATATATGAATCAACATATCCCTGTAGAATAGTGTTTGAAACTCCAAAACATAATGCATGAGTATAAGTACCTCTCAAATACCTAAGAATCCAATTTACTACCTCCCAATGTTCTTTACCTAGATTGTTCATATACCTGCTCACAACTCCCACTGCATGTGCAATATCTGGTCTTGTGCAAACCATCACATACATCAAGCTGCCAACTATTGATGAATAAGGGACCTTGAACATGTATTCTATATCCTCCTATGTCTTGGGACACATTTCCTTAGTTAATTTGAAATGGTTGGCCAAAGGTGTACTAAATAGTTTTGCATTCTGCATTCTAAACCTCTCCAACACCTTCTCTATGTACTCACCCTGAGACAATGCCAATTTGTGATTTTTCCTGTCTCTTGTTATTCTCATACCAAGGATTTTATTTGCAGCACCCAAATCCTTCATCGCAAATGAATTAGTTAATTTATTCTTGAGTGCATTTATATCCTGCATATTAGACCCTGCAAAAATCATGTCATCTACATACAATAGCAAGATAATATAGCTTCCGTTTTCTAGCTTTTTAAAATAAACACAATGATCAGAATGACATCTACTATAACCTTATTCTGTCATAAACCTGTCAAAATTCAAAAACCACTGCCTTGGAGCTTTCTTTAGGCCATACAAACTCTTCTTCAACCTGCATACCAAATTTTTCTTCCCTTTGACCTCATACCCCTATGGCTATTGCATATAAATCTCTTCCTCCAAATCCCCCTAGAGAAAAGTTGTTTTTACATCTAACCGTTCAAGATGAAAATATTCTACTTCCACAAGACTTAAAATAGTCCTAATTGAATTCATTTTAACAACAGGATAAACTATTTCATCAAAATATATTCCTTTCTTTTGTGCAAACCCCTTTACAACAAGTCTAGCCTTGTATCGTTTTTTTCCTCCATCTTCCTTAAACTTGTAAACCCATTTATTCTGCATTTCTCTTTTTCTTGCAGGAAACTGAACCAAGTCCCAAGTATGATTATTTACCAAGGAATCCATTTCCTCTTTCATTCCTTACTCCCATTTCTTTTAGTGTCTACCTGCATTGCCTCTTCATAACATTCTGGTTCACTAGAATCAGTTAACAATAAATAATACAATGAAGGAGAGTATCGTTTAGGGGGTCTACTTAACCTGGTAGATATTCTAACAACACTTGCAGGAGTTTGAGGTACCTGTTGATCCTGTTGTTGTACATTTTGATTTTCTAGTACCTTTGGAATTTATTTTTCAGTGATCTCATCAAGCACTATGTATTCTGGTTTTTCTTTTTCTTATTTCTTTCCTTGCAACTGATATTTGTACATGAACTTCTCATTGAATATGGCATCTCTACTCCTAATGATTTTGTTATTTTCATAATCCCATAAGCGATAACCAAAATCATTAACACTGTATCCAATAAAGGTACACTTCTTGGATTTTGCCTCAAGCTTTGTTCTATTTTGTTTATCAATATGGACAAATGATTCACAACCAAAAGTATTCAAAAAAGAATAGTTTACCTTTTTACCTGTCCATGCCTCTTATGGAATTCTACCATCCAAAGAGATTGAAGGTCCTCTGTTTATTAAGTAAACAATGTTTTCTACAACATCTGCCCAGAACTGTAAGGGAAAACCAACATGCAATCTCATACTCCTTACACGCTCCATGATTTTCATGTTCATCCTTTCTGACACACCATTTTCTTGTGGTGTTCCTGGAACTGTCTTCTCTCTACAAATCCCATGGTATGAACAATAATAATGAAACTCCTTGCTGCAATATTCACCTCCATTGTCTGATCTGAGATACTTCAACCTTTTCCCTGTCTCATTCTCAACCAAATATTTCCATTTCTTAAAAGTATAAAAAACATCATATTTTTGTTGAATGCAATAAACCCAAGTTTTTCTAGTTGCATCATCAATAAATGTAACATAATAAAGAGAGCCACCAAGAGATGATACCTGATTTGGTCCCCATACATCTATATGCACAAGCTCTAACCTTTCACTCTTCTTTTCTTTTTCGACTCTGAGAAATCCGACTTTCTTCTACTTTCCATAAACACAATGCTCACAGAAATCCAAATCAATTTGTTTAAGATCTGGCAACAAATTTCTTTTGTGAAGTATCTGCATCCCCTTATCACTCATGTTTCCAAGCCTATGATGCCACAGTTTTGTATCCACTCATGTAGAATCTAAATAGATAGAAGATTTAGTATTACTAGTACATAAATACAATGTACCTGCCTTCTATCCTTTTGCTATCACCAATGATCCTTTGGCGACCTTCCACACCTTATCTGTAAATATGGATATAAAACCTTCACTTGGCCACTGCCCTGTTGAAATTAGATTTTTCCTTAGATATGGAACATGTCTTACCTCTTTCATTAACCATTAGTTTCCATTTCTTTTCTTTATTTTTACCTTTTCTCATTCCAACAATTTTGCATGGTGCATCATCACCCAAATGAACCTGTCCAAAATCACCTCGAATATAACCTAGAAAATGTTTCCTATGGGGTGTGGCATGAAATGAATCCCTTGAATATACTACCTAAGAATCAGAAATATTATCTACAGAAAGAATCAAAGCATCTTGTAACACATCACTTGTTACATTTGCTTCCTGATTTTTCTCCCTCTATCCATCTCTTTGATTCTTTGGATATCTGCAGTCTTTCTTCAGATGTCCTTTCTTCCCACAATTCCAACACTCTATCTTTCCAAATATGGATTTGGATCTTCCCTTCCTGGAATTCCCATGGTTCCCTGAGCTCTTTACTCTATCCTTTTGTCTTCCCCTTTTCTCCATGTTCAACGCATTACCTGATGTCTCACATGTGCTTTTCCATCGCATTTCCTCACTAAGGATAACACCAACAACATCATCAAATTTCAAATTATTTGAACCAGAGACAGAGTTACAACCATGACCAAGCGGTTCCAAATTTCTGGCAATGAGCACAAGATTAGAAGAGCCATGACCACATCATCAAAGTCCACTTTTACATAACTTATTTGATTAGTAACCATATTGAAATCATTTAAATGATCTGCAATAGAACCACCTTCTGACATCTTCATATTAAATAATCTCTTCATTAGAAATACCTTACTGGACACCGAGGTTTTCTCATACAGTTTAGTCAGTGCATCCATCAACTCCTTCGTTGTCTTTTCTTTTGAAATATTGAAAGCCACTGACACTGCCAGGCTCAACCGTATAGTTCCTAGTGCCTTTCTGTCAAGCAATTCCCATTCTTCATCCTTCATGGTTGTCAACTTCTTTTCCATTCCACCCAATGGTAGGAATAGATCCTTCTGATATAAATAATCTTCCATCTGCATCTTCCATAACTGGTAGTTTTGGTCATTAAATTTCTCGACCCTAAACTTTCCATCTTCTGCCATTGCTCCCACTTGAACCAAGAACCCTATTTTCCTACGAGTTACCTTTTTCTCCGATACCAATTGTTATAAAAACAAGTTCGCGGAGCAATACAATAAAAAAATGCGAAAATAAAACACAGAAGATACACAATACAATAGAGACACAAATATATGTGGTTTACCCAGTTTGGGCTACGTCTACTAGAGAAATTGCCAGGTCCTTCCTTTATTATTATCCAGCAAATGAAGGGATACAACCTACAACACAACTGCTATAACTTCCTCTTCTTTATCTCACAGTCTCCTCACTCAGAATACAATATTCACAACGATACATAGCCAAAATACATTTCCCTCATAAAAGAGGGTTTCCTTCTAGGGAAAAAAACCCCAACATAAATTCTACCATCATATCTACGACCGTATAGTGAATGGTCCATATTTAAAATGAAATTACAATATACATTTACAAGGCAAATTTTCCTTCGGGGGCCCGCTTTTCCCCGGACCTCGCAGAGGGGGTAACCCCCCTCTTCACTTCCCTGCATGGAGGAGTGTACATTCTTCCAGGGTGTAAAGTCTTCATGGGGTATAAACACGATTGAAAAAAAAGACCTTTGAATTAGGAATATAATCATGCTCCACAACCAACACATAGACTCATCATCACAATGTGACGATAATTGCTCCATCGTCCTAATGTGTCAAACGTAGCCATAATGTTGCATTCAAACAAACATGGTATCATCACATTCTGACAAGCATAGCAATGCCACAATGTGATGAACATACCATTTGGTCGAATGTGATGAACATTTCCCTGTAATCACAATGTGATGAACACATCCATATTGTTTCAATGTTATGAACTTATCCTAATCATCGTAATGTGATGAACAATGCATTGTCATCACAATTTCATGCAAATATCCCGATGTCGTAACGTGAGAAACATTTCAAAATGTCGTAATGTGTCAAACATTACCCATTATCGTAATGTGATGTACGCAACCCAATGTCTCATTGTGACAAAGATAGCTCAATATTGCAAAGAGAGGACCATTTCCCAATGTCACAATGTAACGAACATAACCTACTGCCAAAATGTGACAAACCTATTCCAACACAATAATGTGTTTGTAATGCGTTTATGATGTGTTTTATTTCATTTTTTTATATGTTGCATTTAATTCTCTCTCTCTCTCTCTCTCTCTCTCTCTCTCTCTCT
>SNQJ01S0071757.1:0-12494 GCA_010110895.2 Picea sitchensis | reverse complement strand
GATCGTTGGAGTTGGGATAAGAAGAAAATCCTCTTTGAGACTCTTGTTACACATGTTATTCTTTATGGATGTGAAGTCTGGGGATGTAGTATCTCTCGTGAATCCTGGAGAAAGATAGAGAAAATACAAAAGAATTTTATAACCTATAATCTCAAAATTAAAGGAAATACACCCTATCCCATCCTCCTCTTAGAAACAAGCCTCTCCTCATTGAGAGAATGGCTATGACTAGATACCTAATGTATAAGAAAAATTTAAACAACATGGAAGACAAGAGGCTTCCTAAAATTGCTTCAAAATCGAGTCATAACCACCATCGACTCAAGCGAGGATGACATAAAGATGCCCAGTCTTGGCTAAAGTATTGGGTAATTAGGGAAAACACCATTTTCTAGAATAAAGATACTATTAAAAAAGACGTCAAATCAAAATTTAAGGAGAAAATGTGGTGTGATAAAGAGTTAGAGGAAAAAAATAAAATTAAGGTATTATAAGGATGTAATCAACCCTAATCTAGAAGATCAAAATTATCTATCTGTTTTTCCAAGTGTAAAGAAAAAAATAAGCATTGCTAAGTTAAGAACAAATTCTCACGAGATCCATAGTGAAACTGGGCATTGGTCAATTCCTAAAACGCCATGGGATGAAAGAGTGTGTCACCTTTGTGACACTAAGAAGGTTGAAGATGAAAAGCACTTTCTCTTAGATTGTTCATCCTATACCCATATTAGATCTCATTTTCAAAATATTTGTTACACTACCAACCTTCCTAACCTCTTAACTCAACAAAAGTATGGTGATCTTGGAAAGCTTCTCTTATTGCTTTTCGAGCACAAAAACAAAATTCTAAAGAATTGCAAGTAATAACTTACCCTCCTAAGGTCCAATAAACCAATTCGTTCTTAGTGGACGTTAATCATCATTATCATCATTATTAATGTATTGCTTTATTAGTATATTAATACTTCTATAATGTATTTATTGATGTATTTAATATATTATTTTATTAGTCTATTAATAAGTTAGCAATATATTAATTAATAATATATTAATGTATAAATTAATTAACACATCACATTATTCATTTATCAATTAATTTATATGTTACTTTATACACTAATGTAAATTAATACTTCAATCTATATATTACATTAATCCATTAATATATTAATACATTATTAATGTATTAATACTTTAACTTATACATTACAACAATGTCATTATATTATTATTTTATTAATGTATTATTTCATGAGTGTATTAATAATTTATTAATGTATTGATACTTTAATAATGAATTTATTAATGCATTTATTGAAATATTTAATATATTAATCACTTTTATCAACCACATAGATTTACCTTTATCAACCACTTTTATATAATGGTTATTGCTAATTTTATATCATCTTACACTATCTTTTAAATATATATTATATTAATATTTGAATATATAATATATTAATAATTTAAAAATAATTTAAATTTATATTTTGAATAACAATTTTATTTTAAACTCAACATCCAAGAACATTGTAATTGTAATATTCCTATTCTAAAAGAAACATTGAATAATTCTATTTTAAAGAGTGGTATTATAATTCTCGTGGAATGTTCCTTTCTATTGATGACCTAATTCTCCTCCATGTTCCTTTCTGTTTGAATGGTTGGACAAAAGCATATACCTTTTATTTAAGATGCATGTTTGTGTATTTTCTTAGGTCTAGTAAATATATTCGAATTAGGAAATATATTCGATCCATTTCATGGAAACAAAATTATATACGTTAAGAACATGCCTCTGAATCTATATTATTGTCCCTCGTCCCTCGATTTAGAGTTCTCTGCATGGGTATTAGTTAGTGGTCGACCAAAAATATGTATACCATTTATTTATTTGAAACGAGATTAGAAGAAAGAAATATTAATGGATATCAACATTTTTTATTACTATTACAGTTGTTAATTCACGGCTGGTGAAGGTCGAAAGGTCTGCTGTTAAATTTCCTTTTTAGTTAAAAAAACTTTAATTAGCATAGTAAAAAAGTCAGGTTCACGAAAATCTGTTTATATTTTTTAATTAGGTAGACGTGGCAAGAAGTTAGTGAATACAGTGATTTTTAAACACTATTAGGTAGATGTCAAAACGTAAACATATAAACAGATGTTTTTATAACAGCTCCGAAGTTAATGGATGAAATCAAAGCCATTCATTTATTGTGACAACTAAGAATATTTTAGGCATATTTAATCTTGTCCATAGAAAACGCATTAAGAACTAAAAACCTATTAAATATGCCCATTGTCAATAGATGTATGCCTTTCGATTAAATAATATTAAAAGAAAACAATGGCCTAGGTGATGGAAGACGGAATAGAGTAGGTGGGCATTTAAATTGTTCCATTTTCATTTTTAGTTTGACAAATTAAAATTTTATTTATTCATATTCTAGATATTCATTTATGATGTGATAAATTAAATTTTTATTTATTTAAATTTTTATATTCATTTTTGGTGTGACAAATTAAAATTTTATTTATTTATTTTAAAAATTTGTTAATTGGTAGGAATTATTTATATATTTATTTTAAAAATTTGTTAATTGGTAGGAATTATTTATAGATTCTTTCATCCGTTGACTTTCACATAGTAGTAATTGTGGCTAAATACATTTGCAAAGCTGACCAACAAACAGAAAAGTTTGAAGCTGATAATCCAAAACTACAATGAAATTATTATTAACTTATTTAACAACATAAATGTATTCATCTTACTTTTATATATTTTATTTAAGTTTTATATAATCAAGAAGAGTTAATTTATTTTATATAGATTTAAAAAGAAAAAGAAAAAACCTTTTTTATATATCTTTATAAATTTTTTATTTTTATATATTTTATTAAAATTTTATATAATTCAAAATTTATTTATAAAATAATTCCAGAGTTAAGTCTTTATAAATTGACTTTAAATTTTAAATAACACAACAAAAAAAAACTATACAATTAGTATATTTTTATGAATTCTCCATATATCTATTATGAAAATCCAAAAGAAAAATAGATGAAACATAACTCTAAAGACAAAAAAATGTAATTATTCTCAAGGAAGCTATCCCCACATGATAATATTTACTGGTTTATATATATTGGAAGCATGTGTGAACAAAGATAGGTGAAACCAAAATATGATTCAATTTTTCCACATTTATTATTTTTTATCATATTATTTGAAATAAGGATTATCTACATTGCAGCTATTTTTCTTGTTATTTTTAAATCCATATTTCTTTATATCTACATTGCAGCTATTTTTCTTGTTATTTTTAAATCCATATTTCTTTATAAGTATTTATCATAAAAATGAACATTCTTGTTTCATTTATTTGAACTTTTAAATTTATACTTTTAAAATTAATCATTTTGGACATATTATTTTCAAGTTGCCTGGATCAAACACCCGGGCCCAACTCATGGGGTTGGGCTTCCCTTTTTTAGCACTGTCTATTTCTGATATGCATCTGTTAGGGGATTCAAAAATTGTCATAAATTGGTTAAAAAAGAAGATAAATCTCCTAGGCAATGACACAATGACCTTAAAAAGCTGGAAAAAAAAAATTAAAAAAACTATTATGTTTTTTAAGGATCTATCATTTAACCACATATACAGAGAAGATAATATGGAAACAAATATATTATAAAAAAAGACTCTTTTAAAAATGCCAAATCAAATAGCTTACTCACAGTGGGAGGAGGGCAATGAGGGCCTTCCCTTATTTTGAAATTATTCTAATGCTGAGTACATAGTTAGTTTTAGTGTTTATTTATTTTTTTTATTCTTTTGGATATATGTAATATGAGTTTTATCCATTAGACCTCAAAAGTTGGCTTATGAAGTGATTGGTATAGTCTTGATTATTAGTAGGCTAAGATTCTGGATTTTGATTATGGTTTCCATTTTCGAAAAATCGGATGTATGAAAACTATTATATTTTTACGAATATATAAAAAATTATTTCTGTGAAAAAAATTTACGGCTAAGCACTATGAGATAATAAAAAATTAAACGCACGTGGAAGATGTTGAATAATCCGTGTAGCAAGACGAATTTGAGCAGATCAATGTAAATAGATTATTATTTATTTCAACTTGCTTCTATGCTCGTCACGATTAGCTCTATGGGATAATAAAAAATGAACGTACATGGCAGAGGTTGAATAATCCGTCTTTGCCCGTACCAAGACGGATTTTAGCATATCAATGTAAATAGATTAAAATTAACCATTTTGGACATATTATTTCACTGCTATGCTCGGCACGATTAGCTCTATGGGATAATAAAAAAATGTTAGCAAGTGGCAAGAGGTTGCTAACATTCTTGTCTCATTAAATTTGTCTTATTATATCTGCAGTTATTTGTCTTATTATATCTGCAGTTTACGGTGGTATATAGCATTCAATATGTTATTGATGATTTATTATAAAATAATTTCGAGCATTTTTAAAAATATAATATTATAGTTTGATTTTTTTAATTTTTTATAATTATTTTAAAATATTTATTCATTGTTCAAATGCACTTTTTATTGCTAGCCTCAGAAGAATCTTCAACATCTTTTAATAAGTTGACCCTTACCTACCATATTCCATTTCGAACTAAACCCCAATTAATAATAGAGGAAGATCTTTGGCTTTTGTCAGTCACACATTTTTAACAATCATGGAAATGGGAAAATCACATGGGTGCGTGAGTGAAGGTTAGTGCCTTCTGCACATTAATTCCACATTAATCACTCATTTACTATACTATATTAAGTTTTATCATTCCTAATACTTTGGATGCATGTCAAAAATAACTACAACTATTATTTTATTATCTCTGCATAGTAACAAGTATATGCTCTCATGAAGCTTTGTTAAATTTATACTTTTAAAATTAATCATTATTTTATTATCCCTACATAACTACAGATATATGCTGCCATGAAACCTTATTAAATTTATGTTTTTATGCTTTTAGAATTAATATTTTGGATGTATTATTCTAAAGTTGCCGCGATGCTCGACTCTATGAGATAATAAAAAAATGAACCCACGTGGCAGAGGTTGAATAATTTGTCTCAGCGCGTACCAAGACGGATTTTGGCAGATCAATGTAAAGACGGATTTTGGCAGATCAATGTAAATAGATTAAGATTAACTATTTTGAACATATTATTTCAATTTGCTCTGCATAATTAGCTTTATGGGATAATTTTGAGCACCAAACCCGATGTACGTATATAGAGAAATGGAAAGGCCATCCAAACAAATTGTATGGGAGTGAGGAAAAAATTATTGTAACAACATTTTTTATCTATAAATATTCTCTAACAAAATATGAAAAACTTGGTTAGTGGATAATGACTTCATAGATGGGAAATTATTCCCTCATATCAAACTAATGGTCTATATGGATTATCTTCCATTGGAAACAAGAGAAGTTGCGTTAGCTTGGAAACCCATGTTCGAAGCCCTGGAGAATTCTACTCCCACCACTCTGTTAGACCTTATTTTACAATGCAAGGAAGTGGTGAAGTGAACCAAATTTCTGATCAGTGACGTGCACGAAAACACTCTTTTGGCTAGAGAAGGAATATCTCATTCATGTGCAAGACATTTGTTCTTTAATAGTTTTTTCGATGGAAGGATGGGATATAATAGACCCATTTCAAGGTGTTGGGAAGCATGGTTGGCCCAAAGGTGCACTGAGTTTGTATTAGCAATATGGGATGTGTCGAGGAGGACAAGAAGAAAATAAAAATAAGATAAACCATGACCAAGTACACTTTGTGTGCCAGTTAATTAGCTCCAAGATTATGTGTGAGTATTCCAAGGGTGAATGCACCAAGGGTGGATACTATCTTAGTGGGAAAATTTAGATACTATCTTAGTGGAAAAATTTAGCATTCAGTGCATTAATTTGAATTGATGCAAGTATGTGATGAACGGGTTGTTGCAGGCCCATGAAGATGGGCATGTCATTGCCTCCTACTTCTTTACACAGTGGCTGGCAATAAATACAAAAATATTTTTGCATATGAACATGATAAGATAGAAGAAAAAAATATTATTTTTGAATCTAAACAGTTTGGCATTCATACAAGAGAAGGGAATCGACCATGACTGAGAATTGGCAGAGATACACACAAAGAATGTTCGTACGTTAAGAATCGTGAGTTTGCTTCTTGAACACTGTTGTTATAGATGATTGAATTCATAACACAAAAGTGTTTCACCTTCCATGCCTTGTTTCTCAACTTGGAAATTGTTTGAGCTAGTGTATTGTTACCATTGGGCGTTAATACATACAATGAATCTGGTGGCATTGACCAAGTTGTAGGTTGTTGTTGGTGGAAATTACCCACATAGGCTAGTTGTAGCCATTCATGTGTAGAATATTTTCTGGAATCTCAAAGCCAAGAAACTGAACCACTAGAAACAGAATTGAAAATGATTAGAACCATATTGATGAGTGGGTGGCTCCATTGCTGAGAGTTGGCATTGTTTTTCCATAGCACTCAAACTAGTGAAGCTATAATTAAGAAGACTTGGTTGACATACAAGACAATAGGATTTCAAAGTTAGATATTTGGCATTAGTTGGCTCGTTGAGATCATTTTCATATGGTTTATTCTGTGTAGATCACGTGGATAAAGAAGCTAGATAATTCTTCTTACACAAAGGGCTTCACTAAGAATAGAGGCTAGTAGCCTTACTGAAAGCAAAGTCTAGTGTTGAAGATAGATTAGAGAACACAAGGTCAATAGAGGCCTTGTAACCATACAAAATACCTATCACTATGTTGGTGAAGAGAGTGGGGTATGAGCCCCTTGATTACGGATCAAGGCCACTCCATTTTCATATCATCTATCCAAAGTGAATAAATGATGTCATATTTTCACTAGAATTCAGGAGCCCTATTTTCTTGATAGCATTTCTAGCAACAACCATAGCTACTTACAACCACAAGGAGAGGAGATCAACCACACACACTTGGGAAGAAAAAAGAACCCTCCCAAGGAGGAGGTCAAGGAGCCACTTTCTCCAAGGATTTTCTCCATAGGTGACATTGTAAGATTTCTCTCCATTGGGTATATAGTTCATTTGTATTCTTTAGATCTATCTATTCTATTTGCAACTGCCAATTTTTTTCCATGATAGACTAGCATTTAAAGGAACGTGGATCTATTTATAAAGTAGACTTTATGTTCTTTATATCCATTTTTTTCTATTATCTAGAACAACCACTAGATCTCAAAATTTTCTAACCCTTGTTGCATATTTTTAACAAGAACATTAAGGGTTAGATATATTCTRCCAAAATGTTTYCAACCCYCTCACGATATTTGGTCCAAAAAAATTGTGACCAAAGCCATGATGACAAAGAGGAGGAATGGGACCACAAACATTTTGGGTTTTGAATTTGAGCTTGCTAAGACATATATCTATCCTTCACAATACATAGTGTTGTTAGCTTTGTTAACGCAACCCATCTCCAACTCAACTACCTTCTCGAGGAAGGACTTCAAGGATTTTCTAAGTGAGGTGACTGATTTTCTGAAGGGAGACACAACCAAGAAGTAGAAAATGGTACAACCATTGAGCTAGTTTCTAACATACATCTATAATAAACCTCAACAACCCTTGTCAAATTCTATTCTAGTTGTGGCATCTGTTGAGTTACTATGTGCTGACTATATTGGATTCCTTCTCCTAGGACCTTGCATATTTTGGAAATAAGAATTGATTTGGCGCTGTAGAGGATACTTTGCACACTTATCAAGCATTTGATAAGACTCAAGGATAGATTTCAATTTCTCACATTGATATCATAGGAGGAGTTGCAGGCTTAGGCGAAAGAGGTAGTGAACTTGAATGCCCCATGGTTCTGGTGCATGTTTAGATCGATGATCCTAGTAAGTAGCAGGGTGTATCTATGGATGAGGTTTATGAAGAGGACCTGCACAAGCATATACCATACATCACTCCTCCTCCACATTATCCACTTGATAACATGTCCATTATGGTACAATTAGAGTAATTGGTGCAAGATCTTATTCACTGTTGAGCTATGTTGTGGACATGTTAGGAACATATTTATGTGGTCCCATTATTGTTTGAAGCTACTCAAGAGTGTGTGGTGAGGGTTTTTCAATCATCAAAGTAACATGCACAAGTGAAATTTCAAACACCATCTCACTATGATCCTTCAATTGTCAGTGGAAAACCTCTAAGTTGGTTACCACTAACAGGTCAGGATATTATGTCTTATGAGGTTCAATAGTGGACCACTTCCAAACTATTGCATGTTAAGAGGGTGAATTTCAACGAGGTGGAGAACTACCTTACTTAGTTAGAGAATGGGCATCAAGACCCATATGTTTTCCATCAGTAATTGTAGGCATAACTTGCATAAGTGAAAAAGGATCAAGATAGTGAAAGGAAGTATATAACAAGACCAATATGAAGTAGAAGCTATTTAAGTGCATCTACGAAACATAAGTCATGAGTTGCAAGAAGCAAACCAAAGTATACTAGTGGAGATTCCAGAATGACAATGTATTGAATGCCTTAATTTTATGTGTACTTCATGGAGGCAACTACATCAATGGGCTAGGGAATTTTAGTAGTAGTTAGACAATGCTTAGGCTTAGGGGAGTTAGAAACAACAAAAATTAATGGGAAGAGTGGGTTCCCTAGTCGAAGAAGTTAATGTTGACATGGTCCAACTGCACAGGGCTATGGGAGAGAACCAATATATCTTCACTTCTATTCAATATTGGATGGGCTTGCTAGAGAAAAGGAACAAGCATGTTGAGGAGATGTGAGAGAAAATCATGAAAATGAAGGTAGAGGCCCAGGATGTTGTTAATCCTTTGCAACAACATGTTAAATTTTCAAGAAATTCAAGCTATCAATGTTTGATTGGATGTTGTTGGGAAGAAAGTCTATTTTGGTCGTAGGCCTATTTTTGGGAGAAAGATGTGCTTTGGGAACATGCCCATTTTTGGAGAGAAAGACCTATTTTTGGAGTGCGCGCAACAGGTGGCAGGAAAGCAACAGGAAAGCAACATGTAGAAAAAGAAGGAAAAGAAGCATGTAGGAGGAAAATCAATGTGGAATGCATGCAGAAATGCCTAACCGTGTTAGGGTTAGGATTTTTGACAAAGATTGTAATGGTTATAAGCCTATAAAGTAGTATAAATAAGGACCTAGGAGGTCTAGGTCACAGTCAGTCAGTTGATTATTGATATTTAGTTGGTTGGGAAGCCATTGATTGTAATACGTTTTGTGGTAAAGTCGAATAAGCTAGTCTTGGAGGGTTAGGTCACAGGATGAGGAAATTGGTGTGATCTAGTGAGCTTCCTAGAGGGTACTTACCATAATTTTGATTGTAATACTGAAGATTTATTGCGCGCATCGCAAGATTTTGTAGCAGAATAAATAAAAGAGAAGAGAAACCATATCTTTGTGGACGTAGCCCCGGAAGGGGGTGAACCATGATAAACCTTTTGTTTTATTTGATTGATAATGAATGATTTACTTTTATGTTAATCATTCGCTCAAGAATGAATGGTAAAGGTAATTATATCATCATGCATGCATAGGTTTAAAGATGAATGAATTATAGAAGTGGATGAATGATTAACAAGGATAATGCATAAGGAAAAAGAAGCCAACCACAATCCCCACTCATTCCTAGACTTCAAATACTTGAGTATTGTAGTCCCCCATAAAAGCTATCTCGAGTGAGACTACATTATGCATCATGTGCAGAACGTTTCCTTCTGGTTTACCAGGAGCGTCGATAGTTTTGAGGGTTTTGTTGGAAACCTGTTTGAGATCAAAACCTGGGTCAACTCAAGAAAGTAACCAACAAATGGTTATGTTGCCGGCTGGAACTGCACATGATTGAGTAGACAGGATCGGTGGAAGAAAATCATGGAGGATGAAAGTATAGAAGAGAATTTTCATTCCATGGAATCCAACAAAGGCAGAGATTGAAAGATGGTTGAGAACAAAGGAACTTGAGTTTGTGCAAAAGGACAACACAAACCCTAAGTTAACACCACACAAATATCTCGACAAATAAGTGATTAGCGACTTGCATGAGGTATTTTTTTGTGATTTCTCGCATTTGTTGTAGGAGTGGTTATTGAGGTTAAAGGACAAAAACCCTATGAATCAGATCATATAGCTAGAGTGGCATCCTATGGATATTGCACAATTACAACAAGCTAATAACTAATTCACGTGCGCAGTAGATTTCTGGTTAGACAGTATTGTTGTAGGGTTTATCACCAAATTTGCAGTAGATACCACAAAGTCTTACATTGCTCCAGAGAAGGATTTTCTAAAGGGACACAGAGGTAGGTACATCGGATCATTGTATACTTCAATCAATATTTTATTGTATGACAATGGTGTGATGACCATGGAATCGGACAACTAAACTTCCTTGCGTGCATGGGGGAAGGGGGGGAAGCACTGAAAGGAGGTTGAGATATGGATAAGAAGATCGATAAGGGAAAGAAGAAGGAGGCCATGGACCCGATCATGATGGAAGAGGACCAAATAAATCAGATAATGGAAAAATATGGAAAGACGCGCAATGAAAGACCTTAGCAATATAACATGAATAACAAGAAGAGATCCATAGCTGACAGAGAGGGTTTGCCGAGCGATGAAGAAGAGGTAGAGGATATCTGCACTGTGGATCAGATTGAGGAAATCATGCATGAAACATATGAAAGGAAAACAAGAGGTCTAGGGTCAGGAACAAAATAAAGAACTCCAATCCATATCATCGTCAGTATGGAACCTATAACCCCATGTGCAAATAATACACCCGAAAGAAAAATAACATTTAGAAAACCAAATTTTAGTGGAAGAAGAGTAACATAATAGGGATCCAATCAAGGAAAATCAACTGGGGGAGCAAGTTTAGGAAGTAATAGTCAATTATCTGCACCGTGTGGAGGAAGTAGTTCAACACAGTTCAAAATGGGAGGACATGATCCCACTATCAGATTACCATAATTTCAGGGAGAGACATCAGAGGACCCTAAAAATAATTTATTTATATGTGAGAATATATGGGAAGAAAATCATATTACAGATGAGGATACAAAACTCACACATTTAGTTGTCACACTAAGAGACCGCACACTTGACTGGTACATGAGCCTAGATATAAACAGTCCACAGGGAGTACCAAATACTATCACAGATGTGAAAAAACTACCGGTAAACAAGTTTGAAAATCCAAGATCAAAAGACCAATACATGAATGTAATGATTGAAATCAGGCAGAAACCAGGTGAGTCTGTTTGGGAGATTGATCAGAGGTTCAAACGTTTGAAAGGTAAGTTTAAATATGCAATTATTGACATGCAAAATAGGCACTTATTTGTGAACTCATTGTTATCACACTCGAAGTATCCTTTGAGACAATAGAAGTTCCAAACTCAGGCAGAGGCTCTGCAGGAAGATATGCAACTGGAAGAGAACCAGTATCAACATACATATCTAGCAATAGAGGATCAAAAGGAGGATTTGAAAAATCTATTGTTTCAACTTAACCATAATAAGGGAAAAGAGAAAAGAGAAGTTGTATGGTGTGCGCTATGTAGGATGGAAGGGAACCATAAGAATTGTGCAAATTTTGTGCAGTACTTGGAAACAAAGGTTCCAAACCCATTGCCAACATGGGGACCATTCTACAAGATTTGTAATACGCATGGGAATGATCCATATCATTGTCCAATGATGCAGAAGTATAATATAGTACCAAAAAGGTCATAATGCAATTTTTGCAAATCAGTGGGTGTTGATGATAAGGATTGTAGAACACTGGTATTGATGAGAGAAATAAATTCAGACACTTATAGGGTGAAAGCAGAGGTGATGACAGGACAAAATGCACCTCATTTAAGCTAGGTGCGACCACCATACAACAATACGCATCCGCAGTACAATAACATGCAACCACAATATAACCCCGTGTAGTATAACCAGGTACATACAATGCACCGTGAGGAGATCGAGGTGGAGGAAGAGGTAGAGGAGGATTTGGACAAGTTAGAGTACTAGTAGTGTGCCACGACTTCCAACAACCAGGACATTATGCAAGGAATTTTCCACTTCCACCGACGACATCTATGTATNACAATGCACCGTGAGGAGATCGAGGTGGAGGAAGAGGTAGAGGAGGATTTGGACAAGTTAGAGGACTAGTAGTGTGCCACGACTTCTGTAACACCCTGTTTCCCCCAAATTTGTAATTAATCCTAATATATGAGTTACCATGCTAAAGCATGATGAAAATGTGAATGTATGATGTGAATGGACCTTATGAAGAGGGTCGATGAATGTAAATACCATTATGAAATTATATTGTAGAACTGCGAAGAGGGGACGTGCAGAAAAAGAGACCACGATGGCGGTGGAGG
>SNQJ01S0071756.1:94087-104167 GCA_010110895.2 Picea sitchensis | reverse complement strand
TCAGTTCCTTTTTCATAAATTAGTTCGATGAGATCGAAAAGGTGATAAACTATCGCCCATCGAATGTTTTCTTCAAATACTTTGACGAGCATGAAAAGAACAAGATCACTCGGCAATATTTTAATTTTATGGAGCGTGAAAAGAGCTTAAAGGATGCTCCCTTGTTTTTGTTGTTTTCGTGTTACCATGATGAGTACGAAAAGATGAAAAAAGTATACTCAATTGCGTTCTCATGTATTTTCAAGCGCGAGAACGAACGAAGACTGAGCTCGAGGTTTTCCCCATAAAACCCTAAAAAGGTACTCGTACATGTGATGAATATAAAAATAGAAAAAAAGGCTCGTACACCATCGTTCAGACTTCTATTTCAGCTATTTGTAAAAAACCATGCTCACAAAGCCATTAGGGTATTAGGTTTTTAGGCAAAAGTAATAAAAACAATATAAAAATCAATGAAAAATAGTAAAAAAGTGAATAAATATGGGTAAAAAGGGATTTTTACCATTTCATTGTCACTTTGCCAAAAACTTGTCCAACAAACCTCCTTTTTTCCCAAATTTCATCGGTCGATTGTAGGATCTACAAGTGATCATTTAGCAAATGGTTTTGGCCAACGAGGTAATCTCCTGATTCTTCAACTTTTTCATGGATTACCTTTGATTTTTATTGGCAAATTCTAGAGTTTTGAGACCATTTTAGAACCGGTAGGTGCACTCAGGCATTCTCGCAGGTGGGCCATTCAGGACCTATGAGAATCTAAGATTTTTGCAGGTGGGCTTTAGTGCACCTGTGAGAATCTCGCACTGTGCAAAAGATTCACCTGTGAGGGTTGAAAAGTGGATTTTTGTGCAAGTTTTTACTCAATAAAAATTTATTCAAGAGGTTAAAAAGAGTTGCTAACTTCCTTATCATGGCTCCATTTCAGGTATTGATCATCACGATGTTGGAATGGAGGGAAAGGGAACACGAGGAGGATGATTCCTTTGCTAAAAATGATCCACGTACAGTTGCTGCCCTCCGAGAATGTGGGGTCTTAAAATTTTTCAAGATCAAGGGCATGAGATCCCAACTCAGGTTGTTAGAGTACCTGGTCCACATGTGGGATGTGAACCAACAGGTCTTTCATGTAGGGGTCCACACACTTACACTAGATATTGAGGATATCTATTTTCTGACGGGGTTGTCATGACGTGGATCCCATGCGAATCTGACCAGAGGTAGGGGTGGTGGACTTCCTATGAGTGAGTATGTTCACTGACATTATGTTCCTGAGGCGGAGAGAAGCAAGGGTAAATTTTCCATTTGGGGGGTCCAAGACTTAACCCTATGGACTATCTTGTTTACCATTTCACACATGGCTGGGAGCGCGGCTCCGCACATGGCTCTCTAGAGTTATTTCCAATATGAAATAGAGTGCACAGAGCCTCGGGTTTTTAACTGGTTGGATGCGGTTCTCCACAGCATGAAGAGGAAAATGACAAAGTGTAGAAGGGGTGACCTGAAGCAGTTCGGGTACGGGTCGATTTTGGTGTCTTTCTTCCTTGAGAGGGTCCCACTGCTGCATCTATAGGTGGATTGGGGTTTACCGACTCCACAAGATCCAAGGATGATGAGGTGGTGTAACCTCATGGCCCGACACATAGAAGACCCTATTATTAAATACAACAATTCATTTTTTGACTGGTTGAGGCCCCAGATGTTTATGGTCGATGACTATGCCTATGTTGGCTTGGATTTCCAAGGAGCTCCGAAGTTGGTTCTTCCTAAGGATGCTCGATGGGGTGACTTAGGTAAGAAGTACACATTTTGTTCTTTTTTAATGTTTTTTGAAAATTTTATTATATAAAATGTTTTTATGTTTTTGATCCAAGGACTAATCCAAAATTTCTTTTGACAACACAGGTGTGGGGCCGTATCGACCGCCTGGGACATCTCCAATTTAGAGGCAAGGGGAAGTGGGTCCAGTGGAAAGATGGGATGCTGAGGACTATGAAGCAATTGAACAAAACTTAGAGGGACTAACTACAGATGTCCCAGACATCACTATTGGAGAGATCCCGAGACGCTATCAACGCCATACTATGGGTGTGTCTGAGTCTCTCAGTCGACTGCTTCGTAGGGTATCCCGAGAAGTTGTGTGTTACCATGAGCGTCATCCATGATGCTATTTTGTAGAAGCCACATGCTTCATATTTTGAGATTTTGGTCTTTCGACAGAAACTTTTTGTAAAAAACTTTTGATCGTTATATACATATATACGGCTTCTACATGATTATTTTGTGTTGTATAATACATGTGATGTGTGATTGGTTTTATAAATTTCTCAGATGTCTATCTAACACATAATTAGCTAAAGCACCAGTGAATGTATTTAAACATATAGGAATGTGTTGATAATCTATATAATCAAAATAACATTCCAAGAGGCGAATTCGTAGATATACGCGTAATAATGTATGACTTCGGATAGCATAGACATTACTTAACTGTAGCACTACTAGCTACGAATCAAGTCGTATAACCTGGTGGCACATACCAAGAGAAATAGCATCATTCAACAATTCGATGACAGCGCTATATTCTACGATAGTATTGGCCGCACGACTGAGGAAAACACCTCGTAGACTGTTTTTAGGTGTGTAAATTTCCCATGCAGCGGAAGCTAATTTCTGAGTACTATGACTAGCACCATTAGCGAATCTAATGTGGGGTAGTGAAGACTCCGACATATGGAAACCATGCACAATGCAAGGTAAGTTGTAGAGGGTAGAAACCAAATAACGAAAAAACACACTAAAGTGACACACAAGAGTATGATACAATAAAATAAAAACACTTATGCACAGATGAACTAATCATAGTACTTCTTTAAGTAAAGCCCATTTCTGGGTTCACTCAAAGGGATACCATCATAGTCCATTAACTCATAGGCTCCTTTCTCCAACACTCATCTGACGATAAAAGGACCTCCACATAGCCTCAAATTTTATGGCTCCTAACAAATCCCGATCTTGTTCATAAAGGAGAACTAGATCTCCTTCAGAGAACACACATGGTTTGACATGTTTGTCATATTGGGCTTTGACACGTTTCTTCTGGGTTTCCATAACTAGGGTGGCATCACGACGGGTTTCATCTAATTGCATAAGATACAACATATGTTCTTCTTTAGCAGAAGTGTTTGGGAGAATTTCAAGAACGGGATTTAGATATGGTATCTCACATTCAATCAAAAATATGACTTCTATGCCATAAACTAACTGGAAAGGTGAAAACTCAGTAGAAGACTTGACAGATGTTTGGTAAGCCCATAATGCCGAAAACAACATTGTGTGCCAACTAGTTTTGTGAATCCCTATCATTCGTCGAAGCATAGTAATGAGGACTTTGTTTATTGCTTCAACTTGGCCATTGGCCTATGGGTAATAGGGTGTTGAGTTTTCATGGTGAATACCCAACTTTTCAGTGAGTTCGGACATCATGAAGTTTCTAAAGTGGCTACCGTGATCAGTAACGATAGCTTGGGGAACACCAAACCGAGCAATGATATGATTGAATATGAATAGTGCTTCGGTCTTTCCCATATTGTTGAATGTCAGCATTGCCTCGACCCACTTCGTAAAGTAATCTATAGCTACAATAATGTATCCATTCCCCCCAGCTGAGTGAGGGTGACATGTCATGCAATCGATACCCCATTTTGCAAAAGGTCCAACGGATACTACAAGGTGTAAAGGAGAAGGGTGTGATCGTATTTTGTTGTTGTATGTTTGGAAAGCGTGGCATTTTTGGATGACAATAATACAATCTTTGAATAAATAAGGCCAAAAATATTGAGCTCGTAAGATCTTTTGGGCAGTAGCATACCCAGACATGTGACCACCACATGCTCCAGAATGGAAGTCATTCAAGGCTTTCTCAGATTCGTCAAATGTGAGGCATCGTCGAAAAATGGAGTCAATCCCATGACGATAAAGAGTATCACCGAGGATAATATACTGACGGGCTTGGTAATGTATTAGACGGTGGTCAATTCTATACAAATCGGGCCGGAAATTCTGATTCTAGAGATATATAGTGATATCCCCATACCAAAGGTCGTCAGAACTGATAAGAAAGAGGGATTCATCAAGTAATGAATCCTCTGCTACATTTTCTCTCTCAGAATAGGGAAGGTCACATATCAATTCGAAAAACACCAATGATTTATTGGACTTAGCATGTTCAAACTCTAAGTCAAACTCCTGAAGTATTACAATTCATTTGGATTATTTTCCCCCTAGAAATTGGCGTGTAAGAATGTGTTGCATAGGGTTACAATTGGAAATCACAGTAGTCTTGCGTAAAAGGATATAGTTTTGGAAATGTTGGACAGCTTGGATGGTTGCCAAGGCCAGTTTTGCAACATGTAAATACTTGGTTTAAATATTCATGAGACTTTGACTCAAATAATAGATGACATGCTCGTCATGAGAATCATCCTCTTGGACTAGAACCATAGAAATAGTAGAGTCTGAGGCTGTAAGATAAAGGAAATAATCTCCACTGTAATTAGGTGGAAAACGTAGTGGGGTATGGGTTAAATTCAGTTTCAAAGCATCGAAATCTTTGTTGGCAGTGGTATCCCATACAAACTCATAACCTTTTTTGAGAAGTCAAGTAAATACAAGGGTTAACTCAGCGTAGTTTGGGATGAAACGACATAGACAGTTTTCTTTCCCTTGCAAACTCTATAGCTAGCGAAGTGAGGAAGGAGGAGGGAGATTAAGAATCGCCTCAAACTTCAAAGGATCTACCCTGATCCCTGGATGTGAAACAATAAAGCCTAGAAGTCAGCCAGATTCTACACAAAAAACACATTTGTGGGGATTTAAGCGTATACGGTAAAATCGACATCAAAGGAAAATGGCTCGGAGGTGTGTTGGATGATCTACATGGCGCATGGAATGAGCTGGTAAGTCATCGAGATATGGATGCACAATGTGCTTTATATCATGAAAGGCATAAGACATAGCACGTTGAAAAGTTGCGCTGACATTCTTTAAACCGAAGGGTAGTTTCTGGTAGGTGAAAGTGCCCCAAGGACAAATAAAAGTAGTCTTGTGTTGGTCTGCGGGTATGATATTGATTTGATTATATCCAGAGAAGCCATCCATTAGAGAGAATATTTCACTTCTGACACAATCGTCAACGATCTGGTCAATGAAGGGGGTACGAAAGTTGTCTTTAGGATAAGCTTTATTAATGTCCCTATAATCAACACACACGTGGATCGTACCTTGTTTCTTGTTAACCAGAACAAGATTGGAAACCTAGTCAGTTAGAGCCATAGGGTAAATAAATCCATCTTTAAGAAGTTTCTCAACTTCAAGCTTGATAGCGGCTTCTTTACGCGGGTGGACCAGACGAAGTCATTTCTAGACAAGTTTAGCATCCAGGTATGTCTTAATTTCATGTACAACAATGTCGAGGTCAATAACCGACATTTCTTCATAGCTCCATGCGAAGATGTCACAGAATTCTTGGAAAAGAGACTTGTAGGTGACAACTTCATCATGGGAACACAAAGCTCCCATATGCACATTTTCAACAACTCCAGGTTTGATGGATATGTCGAGGGGGATGGTGGGTGAGATATTACTTAGGTTCCCTTCATATAACATATCGTGTGTAGACTCAGGAATGGTAGAAATGATGATAATGGTCGACAGAGTCGAGATCCGTTGGTAACTCTCAATGGTGTGTCGTTCCAGTAAGAGAATGGAACGATGATGTCCATCGTCCCAAGGGGTATCTTCCATGGACATAATAGACATAATCATCTCGTCTGTAGGAAAAATGACATGGAATGGATCTGGAGATAAATCACCAAGAGAGGGGGTAGAAAGGGTTTCCGATTGAATGGCTTGATAAGTGGATTTGACCGGACTCAAAGGCATTTGGTCGCCATAGCGAAGATGATCAACGGGGTTGGGTACTATCCATGGGTCATAAGACATAGGGGTTTCGTGAACAGAGGTGGAAATCATGTTGATCGAGGTGACAAACGGATGTGGAACATCGGGTGGTGGAATGGGGAAAGTACCCATAAAAGAGGAATCTATAAGAAGATTGACACCGACATTCTCACATCCAGGGGGTATTTTTGCAATGAAAGGTACATTGCTGGTACATGCATCAGAGTTAAAGAAGGCCAATTGGTCCACCGTAATTACTTTTCCTTGATGTGGGAAACATACAACATGAAAAAGAGTGGACACAACTACACGCATGGAATCGATCCAATTACGGCCAGGTGAAAGGTTGTAATCGATATGAGCATCAAAGACCTCAACTTCCACGTTGACCATTTTTCCTTCTAACATAATAGGCAACGAAGGTAGGACATCGTAAGGCTTAAATACAGAGCCATTAAAGTCTTTGATCATGTTTTGTGATTCGGTTAAGGGGGGAGAGCCGATGGATTTCTAGCAGGCAATAGACATGACACATGTTGAGGCACCCTCATCAATAATTGTTCTACAAATGTTCTTGTCGGAGACAATAACTTGTATTTGAAAGGTGAGTTGAGGGGGTAACCTTGGAATGTGATCTTCCAAGTCAAAAATTATTAAATTTGTATCCATGGGGTCAATATCTTTCAACAGTTCCTTCCGTTGTGTAGGATAACTTTGAAGGAATTTGAGAGTTGACATCGTGGATGGTGCTTGGGCCAGATCTTCGACAATACTATAGTTTTGGGCAGCACGCGCATGAGGATTGAAAGCATACTTTCAGAAAACACCCTTTGGGGGAGAGTGAAGAACTGTATCTAGGCTCGATTGTTTGATATGAAGAGGACCGTTGGTAGGTGGAGTCATGGAAGATGGTTGTACCAATGAAGGAGGTATTTCATCAACCTTCTCTTTGGAGGAAGAATAATCTTTGGCTCGAATGGTAAGTGTGATTTCATTCTTCTTTGAATCACCTGTACACATTAATACATAGGATGTAGTGGAGGGGGAAGGTTGGTCATGAATAACCAATTGGGCCTATTGTTGAGAAGGGAAGGGTTGTGACAATAAGGTCGGGGTAGGCGGTTTTGGGGTCCCTTGAAGGAACTTATTAACCTCGGCTCGTCTTTGACAATCCTTAGTGTAGTGATCATCACCACAGATAAGACAAGGGTATCGGGGTTTGCGCTTATCCTTATCATCAATAGGTTGTGTTTTGGTCTTCTTAGATTGCGGATTATTTTTATCCTCCTCGTTCTTACCCTTCCCTTTTTTGGATTTATTCTTTCCGGCGGGGGTAGATTGAACAGATTTCACCTCAGAAGTCTTGCTGGTGGGAGGGGTAGGAGATGGAGCATTTTGAACATTGGAAGCAACATATTTGGGGTTGGTGCTAGAGGCTTGTGCAGAGTGAGGTTGGGCAAGGAAAGTGCCAATCACACCATCAGCTGCATGAGAAGCAGTAGGATTAGTTGAAGTAGTAGTAGTAGAAGGACGAGGTGCGTCAGGGAGTAAATCGTAAAGAGTACCCATTTGTGAGTAAACGGGGTCAAGGTATTGAGCACGACTGATCACCTATTATTCTATGACAACTCCACCCATGGTGATGTCATGAGAGATGTCATTCACAAATGATTTCGTGAACCACTCTTCCAGTAACTGATCGGGAAGTTTTAGTTTGATGAGACGTTGTCTCCATCACCACTCATGAATGTGATCGGAGATATGAGTGGATTTGGTTTGTTTGAAAGAACTCATAATTTCGGTTCCAATCTTGTAATGGATCGGTAACTAGTAGTGGGTGAGAAAATCCATGGAGAGGGTGTTATATTCGGTGAAGAAGCCTCGTGGTAATTCTATATACCACTTCGCAGTGGAACCTGTGAGAGTTCGCTGAAAAAGATGTAAACAAATAGAGTCATCCATCAAAGAGTTGGATGAACACCAAAGTTGGAAAGTCATTACATTATTGTTAGGTTCCTCTCTTGGTTCACCATTGAATGGTAGTTTGGCCGGTATCACGGGCCATTGTGGAAAGTGATGGATCAAATCATTTAAAATTCTCGAGAGATCAGGGAGGTACATGGTGGCTAAGAAGGGTAACTGTCTATTCATGTGTGGGTACTGGTGACTTTGGGGAGGAAGCCCCATAGGTATACCAGTAGGACCATAAGAAAATTTAATATAATGCAAAGATTCGAGCAGATTCGGTTGTTGGTGTGGAGGTAGGTAATTTATAGGGTTGTATTGGTTGGGGTTGTTCCCTTGAATAGGGGCATGGGGTTGAGTGTTCGAGCCCCAAATAGGATTGGACATACCCGGATATGGTTGGCCTATACTAGGGTGTATGAAAGAGCTATCTTGAGGCTATTTCCCCCAAGTCGAGTGAGGATTTGCAACGCACCCACTACCATAATCAAAATTTTTGCCTATTCTTCGAGAATCAGAACCCCTGACATAACTATGGAGGCCTAGCTTCAGCTGGTTCTTCCCTCATATGATCCCATGTGATCGTGGGTCACAACCACTGGTCCAACAATTATGGAACCACTTTGCATTTCATGTCTCAGCACTACAAGAGTGTCGAGTTGTTCAACTCTGCAAACACCGAACCCTGACAGGGCTAGCGAATGGCCAATATAAATGGGCAACTCATAAAACACCGAATCCCAATAGGGCTAGCGAGTGGCCAATAGGGATGGGCCCCATTGCATGGTTAAGTGGAATATAGGTGGCAAGAGGGAAACACGGAATGGAAGGTGACGTGATAGGAGGGGGCCCCACATCATTAACACGCCATTCCAGACCCCCGCCCCCCTGTTAAAGGCAGAATGGCAAGGGGGGCTCCGGAATGAATCCTCAGCTGTAGATATGGGCGTGTGGACTCTAATCATCTAGATCTACTCGCCACTTATCCCAATGTGCATTTGCGCCCCAGCTTAACATCGACAGCTCTTCCTTACATCTAATGGTCAACCCAGACTCTAGATTCCTCCAAAAGGATCACATCCTTTCATCACTTGCTAGGAATGAGAGGGGTAGAGGAACTAACCACCACGTACCTTCCCCCACATCTGACGGTCATCCCAAACTCTGGATCCTTTGAAAGGATCACATCCGTTCATTGTTTACAAGGACTAAGAGGGTTAGAGGAACTATCCTCCACGTACCTTCCCCCACATCTGACGGTCACCCCAAACTCTAGATCCTTCAAAAGGATCTCACCCGTTGATTGAGACTTAACCCTCATGCTAACAGGTGGGAGTTTACAAGTCCAAATTTTGGGATTTGTGGACACAGGGGAGCATGCCCTTCGGTATTCTCAGTGTTGAAATGCCGAAGTGCCGAATGGGCCTCGATTGACAATTAGCCCCCTAGGATATGCCTTGGTCAATATGACCTCTTCTCATATGACTACAGTTTTATTTCCATCGGGATTTATCAAGGTGAGGGCCCGACCTCTTGTCAACAGGACTCCCGAATCCCCGATCCTCGATTTCCCGAAATGGATAATCTCTCAACACGTAGCCTCCAGTAATCAGATGGTCCAAAGCTGCTTCAGTGTTTCCACCATGGAATGCCCCAATCTTGCATCAACCGAACTCCTGAGTTCTTGATTCCTAATTTCCCAAAGTGGGAAATCTCATGACACGTGGCCTCCTTTAATCGGACGACCCAAATCTACTTCGGGGCTTTCGTCCCTATTTGTTGGGGGTTTAACCCTCGGGTATCTCCTAATATATTCAATGGCTATCGGGTTTTCTAGCCGAGATCTAACGACAAATATTGGTTCCTAATCCTGTGCACTCTCCCACTGCTTCCTGGACGTGGAAAAATCAATGGTCAATATGCATATAAGTAGTGATTTATGAAAACATAATCCATATGTAGTCTTTCCATTATAAACGTGCAACTACCAGTACTGATCAAAACACCATACAGACATTCTTACACTGAACACATTCCCAAATTCACAGCTTATGAGCATAAAAGTCGGAATATACATTTCAAGACATAAGATGTAAAAACACTTATCAGAAATAACACCAAGGACCGTTATGCAACTGTTGAGAGGGGTGCTCATTT
>SNQJ01S0071756.1:60751-71913 GCA_010110895.2 Picea sitchensis | reverse complement strand
TGAGTTTTTTTTATAGGTATATGCAGGAGCCCCATGATATTAATTGGAAAGATTCTAAGAGAATCCTTCGATATGTAAAAGGCACTCCCAGTTTTGGTATTTATTATGCATCCTGATTTTCCTCTATCTTTGGTCAGGTACACAGATTTAAATTGGGTTGACTATGACATAGACCACAAGTCCACCTTAGGGTATGTATTCAGCTTTTCTTCCGGTCCACTTTCCTGGTCAAGCAAGAATAAGGCATCTATTTCTTTATCCATGGTAGAGGCAGAGTACAGGGAGGTAGTGAATGTCGCCACATAGTTTATTTAGTTGCAAGGTTTACTTTCTAAGTTTGGGATTCAATATCAAATATTGATTGTCATATTTTGTGACAACCAGGGTACCATTCAAATATCCACTGATTTGGTTCAGAGATAGAGAACCAATGATATAGAGATACACATGCATTACATCTGGGGGCTAAATCAGGATTGAGTGATTTCACTATAGTAATGCCCCACTGAGCAGTAGGTTGCAGACATATTCACGAAATCCTTCATTGAGAATAAATTCTTTGACTTGCGGGATCTTTTGGTTATGGTAGAGACAACTGGGTAGAATCTCAAAATTTACTTCGCATTTTTTTATGTCCTCTTTTTGGGGGGAGGTTTCCCATGAGGTTTTCCCTCTTTCCTCATTTTATGAGGAGTTCATTATTGTATTGAGTACCTAAAATGTCCTAGTAGCCGAGACTCACATTTTCTAATTATGTCACTACCGTTAGGCTTAAGGGCAGGTGTTAGAGAATAATCCTAAATTACCTTGGTGTATTACTTGTCTTAGACACCTAGACCTTGGTTAATGCATCCCAATGCATTTTTTCTCACTTGATTTGACCTTCTAGAGAGGGTAGGAGGCCCTTTCCTTGTTTTTAGGGAGTTTTTCCTTAACTTTAGGGATATTTCCCCTATGACATGGAGTTAATCTCGAGTTATTTAATTAGAAATCAACTTAGTGACTCTTTTCCAACATCCATGCAAAGTTTAAAACCATAAAGGTAGGAGAGCACACTTCCTCCTTAAATCAAGGAAATTGTCCCTTGATTTTAGGGATTTATCCCCTTTCTTTAGTAAAATTACTTTATTTAGCTAATCAGTTATGGATAAGCACACGTTTTAGCCTATCATACTCATGTTAGGTATGGGTTTTCTATTTTAGAGGTTTAGGCATGTGCTTTAGCTATTTTTGCACTTCTTTTGTTATTTTAGTGGTAGTTTCTATTATTAGTGACAACATCAATTCCTCTTTATATATTGAAATGATCTCATTGTAATTTTGAATATATTTTGAATATATTCATTCTTGTGGAGTAAATTCTTCTCTAGCTCTCTCTTATTTGTTTAATTGCAAATTCATTGGATTAGTATTATTTTTCTCATCGAATTCTAGATCTCTCGAGTCTCAAAATTTCACAGTAGAGATGAGTTGTGGAGGTCTAAAGTGGACTAGAATGAGTTTCCATCTGTAGCTCAGGATTGTTTAGAGAGAGGAAACAGGTTCATTCACAGCGTGTACATAGACACAGAGAGTCTTATGACATAGATGATGGACTTAAGAAGAATTTCATTGGATGGTCGTGACTTGGGTAAGTAAGATGCTTTCCTTGGAGGATTGCATGATTTATATAGTGGGAACCACTGACACATGACAGGGGCATGATATTTGTTCAAAATATTCACAATTTCTAATTTGGGTATGTAAGAGGAGCTTGGCATGATGACCAAGATTGTAGTAAAGGAATATGGAGCAGTTTTATTCCAGATGGAGTCAGGGGATGTGTTATGAGTGGTAAATGTGTTATGGGTGCCAGGAGTGTGTTATGAGCCTCAATGATTGAGTAGTAGGGCTATGCAGTGTTTTTCCAGTATTGACATGTGTTATTGGATGCCCTGAGAATCTATTTCAGGAACAAGAGTGGTCCTTGAGTTAGAAAGGATGTTGGTGCACAATGGGAAGACCCAGGGTTCAATGTAAATTTTCCAACAAAAGCCTTAGATATTGGCCCTTTTGACATCAATATAGGTATCTATGGGGATTGCATAAACCATATTTCTGTAGTGATGAAGGGATGGGAAGCAGTCCTTATAACCATTCTACCTAGAATTTGTTCAATATTACTTATATCATGTGCATAGAAACATAGTAGCATAGCATATATCACATGCACGCAATAAAAAGAACAACAAACACATCATAAAACATATAAATGATGATTAACATGGTTCACCCAAGATGGGATACATACATAATGATGAACTTCTTATTATATTATTCAGAAAATACATTACAAAATATAAGCACTGCGCTCATACATTATGTCTCATACAAAATGCCCTTTTCATTTTCCTACTCTCTATCTATATCCATATCCATATCCCTCTATCTCTCTTTCACTCCCTATTTATCCCAAAAACCTTACATATTTATGAAATTACAATGGGGCTTATCCCATATCGATGGACCCAAAATTCCTAACATCTTTTAACGATCTTCCTTCTTTTGTGTGCATTGATCCCTCCATGCGAAAGTGTGCCAACTATATTTCCTTATTTTGTACACACTAATCCATGGTCGAACTTTCACTCTATTCGTGCGGTTTTATCCTATGCAGTTCCCAACAAATGGTCCCAAAATCCTATCCCAATAGGCCCCCAACACTCACCTATGGATCATCCTGAGCCACTCATTCCTTTCTCCATGCTTCCTTCCATGTCACAATGAACTTATGAAAAGTTTCCTTCAGGGTTGTGACCTTCTCCTTTTTCTATTATTCTTCCACCAAAATCCCCTCTGCTATTTGCGCGGTAATGGGGGTCTTCAGTTTCTCTGTGTTGTCTTGCAGTGCTTGATTTATTATGCCTTGTGCAGTCACAAGTTCTTCTCTCACCCAACATTATTCCTCCTCCAACGACTCAAGTTTCTACATGAGAGTATGCTATTAAACTCTTATATGGTTTATCTCATGGTGAGACTAACTATTCTCAACCATTGTAGCCATTTTTTTTGTTGTTGGTAGAGTGCTCATTGTTTCTTTGAACTTTTGCACCTTCTCTTACACAGTTTATAACCTATGTTCTATTTCTTGTAACTATGCATCCTCCAACAATTAGGTCCACACTTGTGTACTCTCTTCATATAATTTTTTTCATTTATCATCCAAAATCCTAATACTCTCCATGATTTTCGTGGTTTTCTTCTCCCATTGATCCCTTTCATTTGGTGGGGTACTCGGCGTTGTGAAAGCTTACAAATCGACTATATTTGTGTGGAATCCCTAAATGGCTTCGCTTATATTTGTCACTTTATCTTCTAAGGGATTATATACTTCCATTTATACCTATAATATGTTGATGTATACCTCATGCACTTCCTTTTGCAACCTTCTTATTCTCTGTGCAACCTCTTCCATTTCTAACATGAGTTTGTTATACTCTATGTGTAGTTCTTCCTTATCTGCAATCGCTTTGACCAACTCCATAGAATTTGATTCTACACACAATTGGATCTCTTGTGTGACACTTTTTTGCAAGCTATTTATCATGTTTAACAATAACTGTGACAAAACTAAGTCAATGTGACTTAATGCTTGCGTGCACTCTTGCATTTCTATCATGGGGAAGTCTATGGCCCTTGCTGATATCTTCATGATCTGATGCTCTGCTGATGTTGATGATGTTTGAGATTACTTCGGTCATGACTCTACTGTATCTGTTGTGCTCTATGTATGTTCTTATTTTTTTAGTCATACCAGTTCTATTCTGTTGGATTCCAAAATATGTCGTAGTGTAGAAATCTGTGCTCGCACATTCATGTACATTTCCTCATGTTTCGGCATAGATTATTGAATTAATTCTTCAATAACTTGTTTCACATGAACTCCAATCCTCTCCAAGACACCTTCAGTTAATTCCTACATAGATACTTCATTTGAGGATTTCCTCTTCTTGTATTTATGTGCTAATCTCTCCTTAGGATGATCTTTTCTCTTCTCTCCAGTGTGTAGTGATTTTTTCTGAGTGTCTCCTGCACCATTCCCTTGTTCTTCATATCTCTTTTATTCTTCTTGATCCTTCTCTTGGTGTTGCGTATCCTTATGCATTATTTCTGGCACTAGGGTTTTCCATTCTGCTTCCCAGTCGTTTACATACAAACTGACATCCTATTCTGTCAGTCTCTAGCAAGTCGACAACCATTGTTGATTTGGATCCATTTTTTTATTGGATGTACATGTGGTGTGGCCCTACATTGAATCAAGAGATTTATTTGTATGCTTCAATTTTTTGAGGTAGGATGTGTGGTGTGTCCTCAATACACTATTGGATTGTCTCCTTAGAAATGTAGGAAATTAGATTATTGTCCATTTTCCTATTCTTTTTCATGGTATGCCACAAAGAAATATACCTCATGGAAAAGCATGGTTCCTGCATACCTTCCAAGAACTGAGTTTCTTTCGTCTCCCTCCAAGAAACCAATGCAATCAAAATCAGTAACCGTGCATGGTGGAACTATGTACCTTTATCCTATGCTTCCTTGCATAGTGTCCTCCCACAATTCCTTCATGTGCATCTGATAATATCATAGGCCTCTCATGCTCTAATACACATCGCCGAAGAATACCATATATGCCTAACTTATAAAAATTCCCCGCTATGAGTTGATAATATGATTCCTTTACTACCAATTATTTCTTCTGTGCAATTGTAAAGTCAGGTGGGGCTACTCCTATGCTCAAGAATTGGACAATATCTTCAAACTAATCTTCAACCACCAGTACTACGAATAGGTGTGCATATGGTAGACTGTCATCCACATTTCCTGCATCTTCCCCTATTAATATGCACGACAAATGGTCAGGTCCTATATTTAATTTTCCTGGTTTCACAATCACTTCAAAATAATACTCCTGAAATAAGAACAACCATATGCATATATTCTCCCCCAACACTGGCTTATTGACTAAGTATCTCAATGCAGAATAATTTATGTACATCTTAAAATGTGATCCCAATAGATAATGCCTAAAATTTTGTAGTATATACACCATTTCCAGTCCTTCATGCTCTTTATTAGTGTATTTTTGTTCAATAGTCGACAATATTTTGTTGGAAAATGCAATGGGATAATCCCAATCTCCTTCCCCTAGTTGAGATAGAATTGTGCCTAACATTATAGATGATGCATCTACGTAGACATGTGATTCCTTCTTCCAATATGGAAATACTAGAATTGGCATAGTAACCATTTTCTGCTTCAAGGTATTTAAACATTGGTGCATCCCTCGTTCCATTGAAACTTGACCTCCTTCTTCAAAAAAAATTCCATCGGGGTTGTGATCTATGCGTATCCCTTAATAAAATTTATTTAGTATCCCATTTGACCCAATGTTGCTTATAGTTGTCACACTGAAGTAGGTGGTGGAATATCAACAATAACAACAAAATCTTTGTAGGATTAACCAAAATTCCTTGTTTACATACTACATGACCCAACAAGATACCAAATGGTGCACAAAAAATGCACTTCTTCAAGTTTAAGGAAATATGGAACTGTCTACATCTATCCAACATCAAGCAAAAAATTTCAATATGGTCCTTCAACAAATTGAACAATGTCCAATCATCCAAATATACTTCTAGGAGTTTATGAATAAATTCTTTAAAATTCGTGAGAACAACTTGGGAAAACACTGCTAGTGCATTTTTCAATCCAAAAGGCATGACTGTATATTGATAACATCCCCATTGTGTCACAAATGTTTTCTTATTCATATCCTCCTACGCAATCTTAATATGGTGATACCCAAAGAATCCATCGGTAAATGAGTAAGATTCATGTCCTCCTACATTCTCCAAAACTTCATCTATAAACGGTGTAGGAAACGAGTCATGTAAGAAATTATCACTCAATTTCCATAGATCCACGCAAATTCTGATTCCACCCATTTTCTTGTCTTGGACCACCATCAGACTAATCCATTCTGACTTTGTGACAAGTTCAATAATCCCAAATTCCAACATCCTATCTATTTCCTCTTTCATTTTCTTCTTATATACTAGATCCAATCAGTACAGTCTCTACTTCATTGGCTTGGAATCTGGCTTCAAAGGGATCCTCATCTACCCTAGGTCCCCGACAACAAAACCATTTGTTGGCATGCAATGGGAATACCCAGTGTTCAATGTGAATTTTCCAACAAAAATGTCAAATGTCGACCCTTTCGGCATCACCCACAAGAAGGTGAAGTCTAACCCTAGGTATCTATGGAGAATGCAGGAACTTGATTTCCTTAGTGATGAAGGGATGGGAGGAAATCCTTATAACCATCCTACCTATCATTTTTTAAGGATTCCTTATATCATGTTCATAGAAACATAGTAACATGTAACATATTCATGGTAACATAACATATATCATATATGCATAATAAACAAAACATCAAACACATCATAACACATAGACACCATGATTAACATGGTTCACCCAACATGGGCTACACCCACAATGACCAACTTCTTATTATATTATTTAGAACATCCATTAAAATATGTGTGCAATGCTCTCATACATTATGTCTCATACAAAATTCCCTTTCCATTCTTTTATTCACCTACTCACTATCTATCTCCATACCCCTCTATCTCTCTTTCACTCCCCTATCTATCCCCAAACCATTACATATTTATACAATTACAATGGGGCTTAGCCCATATCGATGGACCAAAAATTCGTAACGACTTTCAATGATCTTCCTTCTTTTGCGTGTGCAAAATAAGGAAATACAGTTGGTGCACTTTCACATGCAGGGATCAATGCATACAAAATAAGGAATACCATTGGGAGATGTTAGGCATTTTTTGGTCCATCAATATGGGATAAGCCCTATTGTAATTGTAGAAATATGTAAGGGTTTTGGGATAGATAGGAGAGCGAAAGAGAAATAGAGGGATATGGATATAAATAGTGAGTAAGAGAATAAGAGAACGATAAGGTAATTTTGTACGAGACATAATGTATGAGCACAATGCACATATTTTGTAATGGATGTTCTAAATACTATAATAATAATTCGGTTGTTGTAGATGTAGCCCGTCTTGGGTGAACCGCATTAATCATGTTTTCTATGTGTTATTATGTTTTTGAGGTTTTTTTTATTGCATGCATATGATATGTTTTTTGTTACTATGAATATGTTACATGTTACTATGTTTCTGCACACATGATATAAGGAATGTTGAATGAATGCTAGGTAGAATGGTTATAAGGAATACATCCCATACCTTCATCACTGTGGAAATATGGTTCCTCCATTCCCCATAGATACCTCAGGTGAGACTTCACTTGCTTGTGGGTGATGCCGAAAGGGCTAGTATTTGAGGGTTTTGTTGGAAAATTCACATTGAACCCTGGGTCTTCCCACTATAAGCCAACAAAGGGAAAAGTATATAGCTTGAGGGACCAACCTATGTGTGTTGTGACTAGTAGTAGTAGAGATACAAATGAGTATCATGTATCTCCACTGACGGTGAGGTAGGTGGCCCCACCAACAACAAAGGTACAGAGGGAGCAGGGAGTGCCACTAGTGGTGAAGTAGGTAGCTCCACCCATGGTACAAGATCAAAGGTAGTAATCCCTCTAGATCTAGTGGGGATGAGAATCCTCTGAGGACTCTGAAGAAGATAGTAGAAATAGAGTAGGTAGCTCTAGAGTTTTTGTAGACTCATAGGGAGTCTGACTTCAAAGGGAGTCATGAGGCTCAAAGGGAGTCTGACTTCATAGGTAGTTAGGAGGCTGAGAGGGAGAGTCAGTCTCTCAATGGGATTCAACCTCTAGGTCCATATGGGAGAGAGGAATCTTCCAATATTGTAAGGAGGGTGTCATGGGTTGAGATGATCAAATAGGAGTCTCAAGAGCAAGAGGCTTCTAGGATTAGGATGTCTTTCAGGAATGGATCATGCTAGAAAACATGATTTTCTTTAGTGATTGAGGATGCATCCAGTCAAGAGGATTGGAGAGAAGGTTTTCTTCAGTGACAAAGGGGGTAGCCAATCAGTTGGATTGGAAAGAGGTTATGTTATCGGATCTAGTGATTGTGGAGTGTGGTGAGAATACCTTCCTCTCTATGAGGCAATGTTTATTTTTGTAGCTTCAGGAAGGTATTCTCACATTAAATAGGTGTTGAAAATGTGGAAATAGTCATGGGAACTATATTACACTCTTCATTTGAATAAACCTGCTATTAGAATGAAGTTGGGGCTTCATTCATTTGGTGGTGGGATTTGTGGGTTTGTTTTGGGGCTTCAAACCCATAATAAAGTATAATTTGATGTTGATTTGTGGAGGGGAACATAAGACTTGTATATAAAGGTGAGGGTTCATTGTGGCATTTAATATGGTGTAGAGTGTGTGGATACATTATGGAGTTGGCATAAGTGAGTTTGCACTTGTGCCAAGGGTGTTATCACCAAATAATTTCTCATAGCAATATAGACAATGGATGAAGAAACAACCAACATTGATACAACGTACTCCTAACATTTACAAAATCAACTCTAGCAAGATGACCAAAACTATGTTGAAAAACCATAAAGTTGTGCACACTTCCAACAAATCCCACACGCGCACATCCACGTAGGCCAAAACATCTCCAAATGTGCATAGTGCATGGTCCATGCGACTTTGCATGAAGAAACATGTGTGGCTATTGAAACAATACATTTATGAATTTGGTCGGGCCTCAACCACTTCTAGGGTGATGTAATTCAAGACAAGACCCCAATATCGACCCAAAATATCTGATTGGGATAACTGAAAAGATGTGATGTACCTCAAAAGTTCCTCCCATTAACACTTGTTGCAAGTTATCAAATACCTTGTTATGATTCTATAAATCGAGGCCCATTGTATGAAAAAATAGAAGAAGTCCATTGCATTGTTATTCTTCTGAAATACTCTTGGATAAGCCATTTGTTCTCTTAAGAATAGTTTGGGCAAGTATAGCATAGGGAAATATTTTCACCTCTTGGAAATATTTGTCATAGAGTTCTTCATCATTGTCAATTTATAATAGGAAAGTAGAAGCTCTACTTTGAGGGATTCAAGAGCCCTCCGTTAGGAGGACTATGTTGATTAATTGGGTTGGTTGCCATTAATGTCAACCCTTGAAGAAAGTCTGGTAACGAATTATGGTAACACAAAGGTTTGGCTAATGGACCCAAGTTTGTTTGATATATAATTGTATGAGTTTTGATATATTTGTAGGTAATACTATTCTATATGGATAGTACATGTCATTCCATTTCCAGTGATATGTGGAACATCACATAACTCCTCGTGGTTGGAGATTTATGGCCATGTGAGGTTGGAGAACCCTCATGAGTCATCTAGAATCCCCAAAAGGTCAAACTAGTTAAAGTTTTTGCAAAAGAAATTATTTAAATAATAAATTTAATGGAGAACTCCCTAAAATAAGGAAAGTGGGATGCTACATGAAAGTATAAATAATAAGCATGTATCTCTCATTTAATCACACTTGAACCTATTGAATATCATTGAATATCTATTTTGTGAAAGGTTATTTGGGAAGGTATTATTGATAGAGAAAAGTGTGGAAGAAAAAGTGCGGCAGAAAAAGTGCAATGGAAAAATCATGGCAGAAAAAGTGTGGAAGAAAAAGTGCACCAGAAAAATTGTAGCAGAAAAATTGCAGAAGAAAAAGTGCGGCATAAAAATCGCGGCAGAAAAATCGCAGCAGAAAAAGTGCGGCAGAAAAACCATGGCAGAAGAAGTGCAGTAGAAAAATCACGGCAGCAACATGGTTGGGGTCTATTTATGAGAGATATGGCACATCTTGTTTGAGGTATGTTTTGTGATCTAGGTTTTATCTCTTGAGATGGTATTGGATGTTCAGTATTGCTGCATATATCAGATTTGTTGAGGGATACAGTTGGTATTTTGTTGTTGGTATTTGGCATATGGGTATTGGTCTTTTGGTTGTGATGTGTTGCTGAAGTTGTTGGTTTAGATTGAGGCTACATAATAGTCAGGTTGTGGCACATGGTTTGATGTGATGTTTTATGGATAGAGTGATGAATTTTTTATGGTTATATTGGTGTATGTATTCTGTATACGGTTGAGGTACATGTTGGGTACATGGTTGAGACAAGTATTTGACGATTTGGCACATACCTGAGTTGTATAGTTGATGATGTTGGTACATCTTGATGAGTCATAGTTGATGTGAAATTGATGCATGGTACATGTTGGTTCGGGTTATTGGTATAGGTTGTTTGATGCAGGTTGATTGGTATAGGTTGTTATAGGTTATTGGTACAAGTTGATAGTGATAGGGTGACAGTGGAAGTGGTTGATTCAGTGACAGTGACATGTTGTCTACATTTGCCATTAATATTTCATGGTGGTTGGATGGGGAAAGGACAGGTGGTTGTAGACACCTTCTAGTTGTAGCTGGATAACATAGAGGGTTGTAGCACTATTACATATAGGCTAAAAAATCGATGAACTATTACGACGATTGTTATAAAATCAATTTTTTTGTCGAAAAAAATTTTAAAAAATGAAATTTTTCTGTTTTTGTTTTAAGTTAGTCCTGATAACGTCGGATTTTCGATGTGTTCTAAGGTCGTCAGAAGTACGATGCTCAGTTCCGACACTTTAATATAGTCGTTTGTAGTTCAACATAACGGTCATTGACTTCAAAATGGTCAACCTTAATTTAGGGTTATAGTTGTCGGAATTCCGATGATGACAAATCTATAAATTAGTTAATTCAAACTGAATTTCGACTAATTTGCTATAGTTGCGACATATTTTATGTGTTATAGCTCTGCTAATCTTCATTTTTATGTGAAGGTTTGCTTGTTGATTAAGAGATCGAACTGATATTTGATCTACAGAGCTTAGTTTTGTGATCAGTGTTCAAGGCGTGCAAGAGGATTTTAGACTTTGAAGGTTAGTTAAATATTTTTTTTCTTTTGTCTCCTTTAATATTTTATAACCTTATACATTTATGTAGATTTTATGTCATCTATGAACATGCTAATTTTTCCATGCTTATATGTGACTTGATTTCTTGCCCTAGTTCTATTATGTCATTTGAT
>SNQJ01S0071756.1:48060-60741 GCA_010110895.2 Picea sitchensis | reverse complement strand
GCCATTATGAAAGAAATTGGAATGGAGACTCAAGCTATAGATGCATGTCCCAATTATCATATTATATACTATGGACAACATGCATCGAAAACAGAATGCCAGCAATGTCATACCAATAGATATCGAACCGATCAACTAACAAAAAAGGTGCCTCGTAAGGTTCTTCGTCATATTCCCATAATTCCACATTTGCAATGATTGTTCCGATACGAAATCATAACATAGTTTATGGATTAACATGCACATAATAGAAGTGGATATGATGTTCTTTGAATGCCTGCAGATGGTTATGCATTTAAGGAAATTGAGGAAAAATGGCCAGTTTTTAAAGATGAACCTCGTAATGTTAGGCTTTCATTGGCTGCTGATGGTGTTAATCCATTTGGGGAGCTCAGGTCTATTTACTCAATGTGGCCAATTTTTTTTATCAACAATAACATTCCTCCTTGGATGTCAATAAAGAGGGAGCACATAATGTTGACAATGATTGTTCTAGGTATGTAATGTTGTCATTAATTTTCCGAATGTAATATTTCATTTGTATTTCTTGTTGCATAATATCTTGTATTTATTTATTTACTTATATATGCACATCACATTAGTAATTATGTGTAATTTCAAACAATTAGGTAAGTACCAAGTTAAATATATGAATGTATATATCAAGCCTCTCATCGACGAGTTACTAAAGTTATGGGTTGGCATCACTATGTATGATGTTTGTAAACCAATAAGGTAGAAGGAATTTCAATTCCGTGGAATACTTGTATGGACAATTCATGATGCCCCAGGACTAACACATGTTTGTGGTATGTAACGATCCATTTCACTTTAATTATAGTATATAATTATTTGAAGATACCATGCTGCATGTTTTTTTAAATAATCCCCTTCGTATAATTGACATAATTATTAATCCAACTTTTGCATGTCTTCAAACAAAGGGTAGATTTGTATGTCTAGTTTGTGGTCCTAAGATCAAATCTCAACATTCAAAAACTTTAGGAAAGTAGGTGTTTGATGAGTATAGGCACTTCCTCTCTAAGAACCATAGGCATCGTACTATTGAAAAACATATTTTCAATGGGAAAGAAGAGACTGGATTAAAACCACGAAGAATGACACCTCACCTATCGAAGTTGGAATATAACAAAAGTCGTCGAGATGGTATATTGCAATTTGTTTATGTAATATTGTATATGTAATGTTATGAATTTTTATTTTATTGAATTTATTTTATGCTTCATCAATGTCGTGAAGGTATTAACAATGGACTCCCATGAGGAATGAAAAGTTATCCCTCTCAATTCATGAGGTTTCCCTACTATCAGGACCTAAAAATAGCTCATTTGTTTGATACAATGCATATCGATAAGAATGTGACAGAAACATTATGGTGAATCATAGATGGTAGGAGGGATACAGAAAAAGTCATCAAGATTTGTAGTGACATTCAGGAAGCCAATCATGCAATGCAAAGTGGTATCCAATTAAATAGTGATGGAGATTGAAATAGCCTTCCCTGGTTATTAACAGAGCAACAAAGCAATGGTGTAAAATAGGTCATTCAGAGAATAAAATTTCCCACGGGTTTTTCTTCAAACATAAATAATATCTTAACAAAGAAAGGTGAATTTGGTGGGGTAAAAACACATGATTGGCATACCTTCATTAAGGTAATTATTTTTCTCTATATATATTTATATTGGTACACATCTTTTTAGTTTTGTTTTATTATAATTTAGAATCAAATAATGATCGATTTTGATTGTTACAGTATGTTCTACCTCTGTCTCTCCCAGACCACTTCGACAACAATGTCAAACAAGTTGTATATGATCTTGGCAAATACATGAGGTAATTAGTAAATTATATGCAAATTGTTTTTTCCAATTTTTTATTCAAGATCTTAATAACATATGTTTTACTTATAATGTAATATATTAATTTATATGTTTTGTTGAAACAATGTACTTTCTTGCAACATCGACTATAGATGGTTTTCATTGAAAGAAATCCATCAAGAAGATATAAAGTATTGGAAGAGAGAAATTCCTCGACTAATGTGTGAAATGAAAAAGTATCTACCTCCAACATTTTTCAATGCACAAGAACACTACCTCATACACCAATTTGAGGATATTGAATTGTGTGGACCAGTACACACAAGGTCAATGTGGATGGTGGAGAGGCACCTGAAATCATTAAAGGCTTTGGTTAGACAAAGAGCACGTCCCGAGGGTTCTATTGTGGAGGGATATATGCTATATCAATTTATGGTGTATATTAGTCAATATATTCCTAAATTAGCCGCAAATATGCATGTGGATTTCATTTGGGATTTGAACTCCATTAAAAAATTTGAAGGGGAGCACCTCTTGGGGAAAGGTAGAATGATGAAAGTGAAAGGTAATTAGGTTTATAATACATCTGAATTTTCCTTTTTATGTGTATCATACCTATTTAATTTTTATGCTTTCATCAATTATTAATATTTTATACCTTGCTAACTAACATATATTGGTGAATTATGATTTTCTGATACAGTTGGTCAAGAGTGGGATGCACTACATATATACGTTGCAAACAATCTTGACTGGATGAAGGTATGGATTGATAGATGCATACAACGTGAAGGTAGGTTATCATGGGAAGGGGTGTCTACATTGGTTATAGAAGCTCATCGTAATGGAGATACCAATCTTACGCAATGGGAAATTGATTTAGCACATGGTTTGAAAGATAAACATGCAATCATGTTATTCATCCAATATAATTTCATTATGTTATTCCATAAATTATTAATGTTAGTGTCGATGTGTTTTTCCCATCCATACATTACAAGTTATGTGAAATATTTTTTATGTGTCTGGCATATTGCAGTTGAAACATCACAAGGCTATGTGGTGCAATGGTCATAAATTTCACATCAAAAAGTTGGATGAAAAGAGGAAAACTTATGATTGTGGGATAATTGTAGTCTTTGAGGTCACTAATGTTTCCTCTAGAAGTGACAGACATCTCAAAGTCTCTGAAAATCGATACTATGGGTATTTGGAGGACATACTTGAGTGTGACTTTAAATCCTTCAAAATAGTTTTGTTTGACGTCAAATGGTACAAGCTACAAATGAATGAACGTGATCCTAATAGAACTGTTATTCTACATGGTAACAGATTTACCATGGTTAATACAAGGTCATTTGAGCTAGGAACAAATCATTATGTTCTTCCAAGCCAATGCGAACAAGTCTTCTAGTCAGAGGTTCTAGGTAAAGTAGGTTGGTCATTTGTTGTTAGGTATGATCCAATAGGAAGGCCAGTAAAGTATAATATTGTAGAGGAAGAAAATGATCTTGAAGAAGAAGATGATGCATAGGAATAGGTAGTCGATGTAGCATATGTCTCAGATGAAGAGCCTGAAGGAGATGAACCAAATGTACTAGTAGGAGGAAATGTAGATCTTGATGATAATATCCATGATGAAGATATATTTCTTGGAAATGAGTACATTGATGACGATGTTGATACAGTTAATCCTTACAACACCTTATATGAATCAGATGATATGGATGTTTAGTTCAACGAAGATGATCAACTAGAATATTGATGAATGTATTGAAATGTTGAAATATTGTATATATAAGGTCAGAAGAGAAGGGAAAGTGGGCACAAGTGGCAAGAGCAAGCTTAATTTGGAGACACTTTCTATTCATTCGAGTACACTATGTCAACCAAGGACAATACAAATCATGTAAAGGAGGTACGTATTCTTTACTTATTATTTATTATGTTTCTTGTTCAAAAAGTTCTAAAAGAAGTACATATCTCAAACCACTACACATGACCTCTCGAATTGATCATGTGCCTTAGAATGTAACAAGACTAATTGATGTAGGAAAGAGTCTTTGTGATTATGAAGAGTGCACTCTAACCTTTGTTGGAGGTTCTTTAATCAAAATGGTAAAAAAATAGACTGATAGCAATATGGTAAGGCAAAAGGTTTGGTGTAGTACTCCATAGGATACAAAAAGCCCTCTTTTTCATTGATTTCTTAATCAACACCATACAAATACTAGAGGTGGGAAACAATGACATGTGAATGGGGCCAACGTTGAAATTTTTTCAAATTGTATCTGTATGCATTGAAATTTGACATGGATAGGCTATTGTCATGCCTTAATGATATGGGAGGGTTTCTGGACTCAAATATGACTCACACACCCACTTTCTCCCATCATCAATTCATCATGTAAACCATAAACCCTAATTTTCTTTCAAAGTACACAAATTGGTTGATGCAAGTTTTAATTTTTCATCAGTCTTTCTTCATTTTTCTTTCAGGTTCTACATTAATGTATATACAATGTATCCATGTCGTAGTTGTGATGAAAAATCCCTCTTTTTCATTGATAGATTAATCAACACCATAAAAATACTCCCTTGTAGTACTAGATGCGGGGGCGTGTGTAATGTCGAACGAATTTTACAAGGAACAAGGAATAGAAATTGTACTAGGACTAGACACGGGCAACAGTGACCTGTGAATGGGGCCAACGTTGAAATTTTTTCAAATTGTTTCTGTATGCAATGAAATTTGACATGGATAGACTATTATCATGCCTTAATGATATGGGAGGGTTTCTGGAATCAAATTTGACACACAACCACTTTCTTCCATCATCAATTCATCATGTATATATTTGACCCTAATTTTCTTTCAAAGTACACAAATTGGTTGACACAAGTTTTAAGTTTTCATCAGTCTTTCTTCATTTTTATTTCAGGTTCTACATTAATGTATATACAATGTATATGTGTCATAGTTGTGATGAAAAATCCCTCTTTTCCATTGATTGCTTAATCAACACCATAAAAATACTAGAGGCGGGCAACAATGACATGTGAATGGGTCCAACATTGAAATTTTTTTAAATTGTTTCTGTATGCATTGAAATTTGACATGGATAGACTATTCACATGCCTTAACGATATGCGAGGATTTATAGACTCAAATTTGACTCACACACCCACTTTATTCCATCATCATATCATCATATGAGATTAAAGGCATATACCATCATTGAGGGATGAAAACAAGTGCCTAAGGCCCTAAATGAAGCTTTCATGTGTTTAATCGCCATGAACAAGGACTCCAACTAGGAATATGGGCACCATTAGTATGTTTTTAACAATAAGATTGGGTCATAATAACTCTACCATGACTAGAGAGGAAAAAAAGGGCCTTAGGTCCTAAACATATTTTCTTTGGCTCATTGGCCATTAACAAGGCCTCAAACCACCACATCTGTCCTATTTAATAGACTATGGTGCTTGGGTGGGATATGGGTGTCATTCACAATTCAAGGGCCATGAACTAGGCCTCAAATAATCATGTAGCAAATCTTATTTAAGAGATATTTGACCTTCCGGTGGGATATGGGTGTCATTAGGAATTTTTTTGCACCATATATGTAAGTCAAGGTTTATATCATCAATAATTAGGGAGGTTATCCCCTTGAAGTGGCTTCATTTCATCAAATATTTGTAGATGTTGTCCTCTTATAATTTGGAGTTGGTTCTATTAAGAAAACTTCTTGTATTAATGAATCACTTTTTATTTATTGAATCTATAGGTAAGGAAGTAAACATGCATAGATATTATGTTTCTTTTAATGGTTTAACTCATAGACATAAAATAAAGGTGGTCTAAATTTTACCTTTTCAAGTATTATATTTTAGCTAAGGGTTCAAATACTTGGGCTTCACACTAAAATCCAATGGATATGTATCTATGGATTGGACCCTAGGGATAGTTATTTATGGTGGGTGGTTAAATCTCATAACATTAGCATTGGAAGATTTCCTTTTTTATTAGCATTGCTTAACATACATTCCAATTGGTATTTGAACAATGGACTATAGGTACAACCAAACAGGTATTTGTTAGATCTATCCTAGTTGAGCGAGGAAAGTTCAGGTAGACGGAGAACAACTAGAGGTGAGAAGATTAGAATAAAATTCCATAGACGCATGGAATTGTTTCTTGTTGAAGGGGGGTCCTGCTCTACATCCTCATCAATCACTATGAAAGTACCAATGCAACACCTGATAAAGTCCTATGGGGAATGACAACCACAGTACAAATAACTAAAAACCATCAGCTTCACCCTGCATTATTTTAGCCACTTCGTCGATGAGTACAATTATTTTCTGGCATCCATGTCTAAGAAATCCTTCCAGTCTTCCAGATATGTTGCAAAAGTGGTTAATGTATTGTTTGTTGTCATTATGAAAAAACTCCACAACATAGCCTCCATCATAAATTCACTGTAGCAATTCAAGGAAGTAAATGATATTGAGATAAAACTGTTATAATCCAACACGGCTAATTGAAAAGGTAGATAATTCATAAACTAGAGTAAATTCTCCCCTGAGTACCCACTACTACTAAACTGGATTTTGAAGATATTTATTCTATCAAGGACATGAGATGAGAGCTTCAAAGGCCTATTGTAATTTGTGGCAAGATTACCTCACACATAAAGTAGTCGATTGCATAACTTGGTGATCCTTCATATCTGAAGCTTGGGGTGCTTACCACAGATGGAAATGGTTACTCAAATGTAGCACAATGAAGTGTGAGAAAAGATGGTGATCCCATATATTCTTCAGAATGTGTTTACATCAATGCATACACGCAAGATGTTGGGTTACGTTAGAGAAATTGCATTTGCTATGTGTTACCTCCCCAACTTGCACTTAATGATAAAAGCCATAATCCACAAGCTGCAACCCGAGGGGGAACTACTAGGATGCTCAACACTGCCACCTAAGCAGACTATCCTCTGACTTTTGTTTGGCTCTTCTCCAACTGAAGGGGGGTATCCCTAGCAATTAGGATTACTAAATCTATATCAATAAATATCAAAGGTGATGTAAAAAGATAGATCTAGCAAAATAATGTTTTTGTAGTTTAATGGTAAAGGAATGATGGAGGGATCAAGAGATTAGTGCTAATCCAACAAGGGTAAATGGATTCAAGAGGCTAATCCAAGAGGGAAATATCAATGAAGGGTTAAGACTCCAAGGGATAGGTATATGGTGCAGATCCTATAAGGCCTATATGAGTCTTGAGTGGGGCCAATTCGATTCCAAGTGTGGATGAATTGACTAAGTTGGCTACAAAGAAAAAGGATGATAATGGCTACTAGGAGAAATGGAGCTCCTCCACACAACTTCTCAATATGTGTGTAGGTGCACATAGTGCATATGCATGCATGGATCATCCTTGGGCTCAATATGATTGCCTGACAAATCCAGGTTTTTCCATTACAATAGGAATCTTTGTCAGCAATTAGAAATGAGATTCCATCTGATATATATCCATCAAAACAAATCCATATTGTTTAGTTGTGGTTACCATCATCTCCAAATAGTGAGTTATTTCCACACCATCAACTCCATCAACTGTGACATTTCTTTTGTTAGAATTCCATTCCAGCAAACTTGAGTCCAATCCTTCAAAGAAAGAGGCAAGTTGTAGGACCACCATACTAATTTGGAGTAGAATCTTATATTGCTCTGTACAGTTCTTTATTTCACCTCAATTATTCAAAGAGATCCTTTCTCATAGTTAACCGAATGTATGATATCAATATGAAAGACTATCATGTGATCTAGACACTTGTAGATGTTGGTCATTATAGCTTGCAAGAGTCTAGAAAATAACTTCACCCATACATCAATATCAACATAGATTGCTTCCCCTTGGTATAGGTTTTTTGGGGTTGAAACCTCAAAGAACAAGGTTGTGCTTAACTTTAATCTCCAAAACATCAAGAGTATCGCCATACTGTGGAAAGTGCAAACACACAAGAGTGCCAGAGCTCTTTATGCATTGCATGTCTGTTTCAAATAGACATCATAGGCATCACCTCTCACCTCATCTTGAAAACAACCTAAGTTTAACCATGATCCATGATTCTGTGTTAGCCTATATTCTTCAGATCAGAGAACAAACGTATGGTCACCAAATTACATGGTAAGTCATGTTCTAACTCATAGCATGTCCCTTTGAGTATAGAAAACAATGACCATAAAGAACACATCAAATAGGACTACAACAATCTCAAATTTTAATTTTGATATGGGAGAAGATATCCATGCAATAATCACAATATGACATAGTCACCTTCCTAGAGCATTAAGGGTTTTGTTATTTTGCAACTTTGTCAATGAAATCAAAATATTTGCGGAGACAGCCAAATGGAGCATGTCATAATTAAGGCTGTTGACAGAAATCTTTCAAGCTACACGAATTCCCCATGTGTTGTCCTTGAACTAGTATCTAACATCTTAGTTTACCATCCCAATTCCAATCTGAATGGCTGCACATGTGTCTGCACTTTGGATGGCTTGGTTTTCTTTGCTTCAAAATGAAAAGTCGAATTAGATGATCTATTGTGACTAGAAGCCCATTTCAGATTCTTCATCACTTGTAATTGTTGGAATGGAATGGAAAGTAAATCCAAAGATGAGTTTACAATACAATGCCTACAACCTTCTTATTGTATCCTTAGTTATGTTAAACTACATCTACATTCTCTCTATTATATTTTTCTAAGGCATTATATGCATGGATTTCCCCCTCTATTCTAAATTTTCTTATATCATTATAAACTTATTGATTGTGGGTGGCAATAGTGAATTTTGACTGTGGTCGCAAAATATGTATGTATTTATCTGTGTATATGAGTCTGAAAATTCAGAGGATTGCCAGAAAACACCTACACCTACCGCTACCATTTGAGAACAATGATGTAAGATGATGTCATAACTAAAAATAATTCCAGCCTAATCATAGCCTAGTCACCTAATCATAGCCTATCATACCTTTATTATCCTATCATTTCTAGTCTTACCCATAGGTTAATCGTGACTACAAGCCCAACTAAAACACATAAACACGACCATCTCAAAATAGTGATGCAATGAGAGAACCCAAGAACAAACAATATTCACAAAAACTAGTCGAGTTAAGGGTTTGACACTAATAATTCCCATTTGAAAAAAACAATTAGGCCTACATAAATGACATCAAAATAAAGTGAGCATCAATATAGCTAGCAATCGACAAGTATAAATAAGAATAAACATGGTTTCCTAGGTTAGATCACATGCACAAACTACCCAAAATATTGTTTTCCAAGTAGTAAGAGACAGAGCCAATGCCAAATAGATAGTGTCTAAAAATAAATATAACAATGAACATAACACATGGCCAAGAGGTCATGAGAATGATATCCCAACCATATCCATAATCGAGGCTTATTATTAAATGTGGCTTGCTTTTGTGCGGAGTCGTTTCTTTTTGTTGAACCAACTTGATATGTCACTTGGTCTCTCTACATCACAAATACGAGTTGATCAATATTCCCCTTATAATATGAGTTGATCAATCTACCATTTAAGAAGAATGCATATTTTTTGTTTGCCTTTTGTCATCCTTGTATCCTACACAATTATCATTACTAGAATTGAAAGGGGCATTCTTCTTAACTGCTCACTCATTCGATGGACTACAGGTACAACCAAACAGGTATTTGTCAGATCTGTCTTCGTCGATCGAGGAAAGTTCAGGTAGACAAAGAGCAACTAGAGGTGAGAAGATCAAAAGAAAATTCCATAGACGCATGGAATTTTTTCTTACAGAAGAGGGGTCCTTCTCTTATGATGTTGAGAGCATAGACAACATCGTGGTGCCCTTGAGGTACAAACATTTAGTGAAACAGTGGGTACCCAAGGACCTTCCTCAAGTAAACACTAGTTTTTGTCTGGACAAGAGGATATATCACATTGCTCCATCATCGTTACATGGCTTGGGGCTATTTTCCATGGATGGCATAAAGGTTTTTATGGTGGAATAACTGAATTGATGGAGTATGTCGGGCCTTGTTACAATTATAGAGACTGGATGAAGCTAGTCCAATATACGCGAGGTATGCAGATATACAGAGTGGATGCAAATTATATACATCTAAGAGACAACGATAGAAACAAAGGAGGGTATATGTATATTGATGGAAGGCCAAAGGCGTCGGAAAATATTGTGGGGTTTATAAATAGTGCACAACCTGGGACAACAAATAAGCAACCCAATTGCATATTTGAGAGGTGGGAACGAAACAGTGTATTCGTATGCGCAATAAAATCAATAACTAGGAGGAGTTGTTGATTGATTACAACTTGAATTGAAAACATATGAACATTGCTATTATGGGGGCGGTAATTTGAAATCTATTATGTTTACTTATCATGATGTGATGTGGTGCAGTTTGTAAATTTGTATTCCCATTGTTTGTAAATTTATCGTTGTTCATGATGTTTATTTGTTATGGATTTCTAACACCTAAATCTTATGCACATCATACTCTTAGTGTTTGCATGAGTCATTTCATTTGTTATAGATTTCTAACGCCTAATTCTTGGTAGGATGATCATGGAAAAGCACCAGTCGACCCCTCAAAACAGGTAAATTACAGGCAATGCACTTCAATATAATGCACATCATAGTCTGTGAGTTTGCATGAGTCATTTCATTTGTTATGGATTTTTAACACCTAATTCTTGGTAGGATGATCATGGAAAATCTCCAGCCCCCCCAGAACAGGCATATGATTAACATTTCCAAATTTCATTTAATATGAAATTTATTATTTGTTTATATAATTGAAAATAACTTTTCTTTCTTGAAATATGTAGTCCACAAGCCATGGTTGTGATGATTGGGTTGATGACGACTTGTTGGATGACCCCAACATAATGGTAACAATCAAAAAATCATCAGAAAAATGAACAAAGAAATCCTTCGCTTGATTGTAAGTAAAGATCAAAATCAAGAAACTAAAGAAAGGATAGAGCAGTTGAAGGAAGACCTTCAAAAATATAAGGTAATAACCATTTATTAAAGTGATTATTTTTTGGTCGTAAGTTCAATTATGAATGTTTCATGTTTATAACTTTTACATTTTCTAATCAAAAAAACTTTTTATTTCTTATATAGGAATTTTTGGCTCTGATCCAGTCGGCTCCTGCAGTAGATGTTAGTAGTAGCCATCTTGCAGAGAGTACACCACAACGTCCAACCAACACGAGCCAGCATATACTGGCTAGGCTATTTAGCACTCCACCTGCGATTGATCCTAGTCATACTCAGACTGGGTCCACACCTATAGCTGGGGACTGTGAGCATGACATACCCCTTCAGCCGGAGGTGGCAGAGCCACATGCAGGAGTTGGTGGAAGTGGCAGTGATGACATTGTCAGTTCATTTCCTAGATCATCACACGTTTCCAGCACGGGAACAATTTCATGCACTTTTTTGGTGAATGAGAAAGGAGTTACAATAAAGACATTAAAAATTCCATGTGTTTTTAATTGTTTTAACCATTTGTTGTTGTATATCTGAAGCATATATCATCTTATATATTATTATTTTCTAATTAATGATCGTTTATTTTTGCATGTAGGAAACAACTTGTTTTATAAACACTTGCATGACCAGTCGTTGGAAATGTTTGGTCCCACGTTATGCACGAGGTGGAATTCTCAAAGTATTCACCTCAAAAAATAAATCTTGGACTACCTTGAACGTATGTTTGGGGTAGATACCTTCAACAAAAGCGAGGTCTCCAAAGCGGTGGGCCTATATTTAAAATATATATGTGACATGTATATGGTTAACTTGCAAAAGAACCCTAGGTATGAGCATCCACCCGTTATTCCTGAGAGGGAATGGAAGGTGTTCATTGAGGATGCAAAGGAGAAGAGATTGAGAAAAGAAGGAAGAAATCCACTTGGTCCAGGAAGGTAAATTACAATTTGAATTCAATAATTTTAGCTTTCTTTATTTTTAAATACAATTGCAGTATATAACATACTTGAAATTTTTCATAGGCTCCCTAACACTTCGAAATCCACCAAGGAAAGGGTTGAGAAATATGGCCAACACAGACTAGGCCAAGGAGGCTATTTGAAGTTACAGACACAAATTGTAATTAATCAAACATCTTACCAATATTATTAGTTATATCACCTTCCAGGTTTCTGGTAATTCATGGGGCAACCAATAACAAAAATCAATACTCTTATGCAATGTATGGGGGACGATTTTGGTACCAAATCCACTACGGAAGACCTCTGGCTTGGTTACAAGTATGGATACCAAGCTGTTATTAATCACCAAAAAAGCTTGGGATAATCGCCAAGATACAGTGTGCATGAGATGGTATATTATAAAAATCTAACCACAATAACATAGTTTCATTACCTTTAAAATACATTCTCATTTGATATCATCCAATAATTTTATATGTTGCTCTGTTATTTATAGTAGGGGAGTAGCAATATTACCAAGCCCATCAATAGTACTGCAGAACAATTTGTTGATAGTAGAGAGCAACCACAAGATGGTGCTTCCATGCAGCCCAATGAAAGTGAAGTGCAGCCTCCTAACAGTGAGGTGCAACCTGATCCTAACATAACTGGGTCGGTGCAGCCCCATCATGTTGTTGCACATGAGAGCCACGATGGTAATATGGTTGTATATTAATCATATATAACTTAATAATTTTGTACTTATGAATTTTGTGATTCTATTTTTTCTTTTTACTAATTCAAT
>SNQJ01S0071756.1:9881-38124 GCA_010110895.2 Picea sitchensis | reverse complement strand
GAGTACTTACCGCCTTCGTTTACCGCCCTTACCTCATGACGACACTTGTCTTCCACTCTCATGTTTCCTCTTGGTTTTCATATTAGTGCATTTCCCCTCTCCCACTTCCCCTCCACCTTTCGTTACCACACACCTGTCCTCCACTCACTGTCCCACCTCTGTGCCTCACCCTCTTACCTTCTGCCATATGTCTCCCATGTCAGCTATTAGAACTACATAAATCTATTTGGCTGATAAACAGATGAAGAAGGTAACATTTTCAACCAACTTTGAGACCCAAAAATAGCCTTTCGGATTTGGAGAGGGCTCTCTTAGAAATGGTTTAGTCTCCACACAGGATATGACTTTGGAAACAATGGCTAGATTTAACACCTATGGTAAAATGGGTTATGGCTATATTGGCATAGAAAAGTAAGACTTGGGCTATGGGGTCAATTTGAGGAAGAGACGGGACAAATGACTTAGTGACTGGATTCGAGAGGATAAGGCTAGGCATGCAACAAACTTCAGTGTAAAACCATAATGTGTGGCAGGAGAAATTACAGAAAGTAACTCAGGAGCGACGTTGTGGATGAATTCAGAGTTAGCTTGAGAGGAAAACGTTTTGTCTAAGTGGCGTGAACAAGGGGCACTATACAACGAATCCACAGGTTCAATAATTCATTCTGAAATAGACATAAAAAGATATGAAATAAAGATTAAAGGAAAGCACATATGCAAAGAGAGAAGCACAATACATCCAACTATTACAACTATAATCTTTTGATCAAATCACAGGACCTTTGCATTAAATTCCAGTCAAAACTCATATTACATACAATAGCTATCATCTACCCAATTTTCCAACCGACCTAGCTTACATCGAAAAGATGAAATATATAAATGAGGGTGCCACTTGGGCTACCCTGCTTCCTAAATGCTAACCCTTAGAACTAGGAAAATTGAATAACATGTGTTGGAGACTCTTCACATAGTGTTTCCAAAAATAGACAATAATCATGCCCTTTTACTTATGACTATTTGTAACTTCTCCACGGGATATGATCGTTGGTCAGGATCTAGTTTTGAGAAAAGATGTGTCTCTGTGCTCCTTTGAGCAAGTGTCCCGGAAAGCAGGTGTCTGCCAGGAGCTTTTTTTCTGCAAATAACGACTTTGATTTCAATGATGTGATCATTCATAGAGAGCTTCGCACAGTAACAATTGTTAGATCATTGTGGTCGTTATCAAAGTGGTAGCGCACTTCAGGAAAAATGTATCTTTCAAAACTGCCAATATTTGTCTCATATTTAGTGGGTGTAGAGGTGGGTGCCAACTAAACTTGTTTTTCTTGCGTGCTGGTGAGAGCTACGCGGGCTCCTTTCTCAGTTGTTTCACATTCTCTGGAATGTTTCACATGCCTTTCTTCCATCAATCTCTGTGCTTCTCACAGCTGTACAATGGTGTCTTGTGCCTCTCTGAGATTTCTTTTCAACCATGCCATGTTCCCTTCATGAAACTCCATTGCATATGCTTCCGTGCCCTTTTTTGCTAGTTGTCATCGCAATTCCATGTTTTCCTGATAGATCTCGGCGATGGCCAGTTTCACTTGTTGCAGTTGTTGAAATGGCACTTGCTCATTCATTTCTACGATATTCGATTTCATTGTTCTTCTCTTGTCTTTGTGACTTTATCCCCCAACAGGTTCTAGATGAATGGCACACCTAAGTCGCTCTTCAGCTACCAATCCGACGCAAGGTTCTTCTGAAATTTGAGATTTCACAATCTCTTGGTTTTTCCTTAGCCTACCCCTCCTCCGAGCAATTTGTTTCTGGGGAGAGAGGGCTCTTGCTGTCTTCCCTTCCTATGTGAATCCCTATGTTTCATATTTTTCACGAATTGATCTCGTCTCCTCTGCAAGTAAAGGGATGGTTCCTTTTTCATTTTTGGGAATGCCTACTGTAGGTGAGAATGCATCGCAGTCCCTTTGATGCTCGGACCTTACAATTCTGATGTTCACACACATTTCCTTATGCTTTGAGAGGTTGCCATGGTGTGACCAAGGTGAATTCTACACGTAGTGTATCCAACAAATGCACAGGATGGGAAAAGGTTTTGATCACACTGAACTGGTAAGGTAAAATGAAAATAAAGTTTCAGGCTTGGTTCTATGACTAGGGAGAATGCCGAGCATCCGGGATTTATAACAAATCGGATAGGAAAAGAAATCATGCTAGAGGACAGTGAATTCATGGTGATAAGATGTTCTAGATCAAGTTCAAGGTTTTCCATGGAAAATCCCTGCATGCAGGATACAGGTGATAAGGTTGGTTGGTCATGCATGATACGAACACCCTGATTTTTCATTCCCTCGACCTCCATGATGAACTAATAATAATTGTTGTACTTGTTGATGTGACCTCTATTAACCACTTGACTCGACCTAGGGCACGTAGAGAATATTTTCTCGATAGGACTCAACTTTCTTAGAAAAGACATACCTATACCCCTTATACAAGTTTCAGATCTAACATCCCTTCCCGTTTCCAAGGGCCAATCAGACACTTGCTGACCTCAAAATTATGGTGTTACGTACCTAACTTCACATGTTCGAGTGCATGGGTCGCAACGTGACTTTAAAAATGACTCTAGTTTGGAAATAAAAATGATAGTGGTAACATATGGCTCCAATGGGGATGTTATCCCCCCTGTGAGGTAGAAAAGAACAGTAAACAAGGTGCCTGAACATTGGGCTTTATTTGATGTCTAGCCATTTGGAAAACAAAGTAAACCTATTGACACAACTTTTAAGACTTTAGAAAAAACTTAGGGCCTTTGCTTCGGGATTCAATTTTCTACTAACCTATAGCCTCGATGCAAGATAAAAAGACTATTTACAATTATAAATGACATAAACAGATTTTATTCCATCAGGTAATGTTTTAGGAACCTATCATTTACAAGGCCCCAATCAAAACTTTCTCTGTCTAATCCTTTTAGGAAATAAGCAATTTCCCCGCTGTGATCGTAGATCCTGAACGGACCCGTCCAAAGGTGTTTGAACTATCCATGCTTCCCTTTACCTTCATTTCTTTCATCCCATCTCAAAACTATGTCACCCAATCGAAAGTCTTCTAGCTTAGAACTCTTATCAAAGGCTTTCTTTATCTTTTCATGATGGAGTTGCGATCGATCATACACTTGCTCTCTTTCCTGTTGTGTATAAATTAGTTTATTAATCATCCTCTACGCAGCATTTGGCTTGGCCTCTTGTTCTTGCAGCAGGTTCCTAATCGGGGGTCCCAGTGAAGTAGGGAAAATCGTGTCTGTGCCATAAACGATCTGAAAAGGCAACGTTGATATATATTTCTTGGTGGTGACCTGGTCTTCCCACAACACGTAGATAATATTTTTATGCCAGTCTCTCTTTCTTTCTTGCAAGAGTATTTTAATAATCTTGGTAAGGATTTTATTTGAGGACTCTTCTAACCCATTTCCATGTGGATAGTATGTTGAGGAATGCCCCAGGGTTATGTTGTAATCCTGGAGAAAATTTCCCATCCTCTTAGACTTGAATGCAACTTCATTGTCTATAATGATCTTAATGGGACACCCAAACCTTGACAAGATGTTCATCTCTAGGAATTGGATAATGACTGCGTTTCTAGCTTGTTTTGTGGGGATCGACTCTATCCATTTTGTGAAATAGTGAGTGGCCGTGAGTATCCACTTGTGTTGCACAGAGGATGGTGGGTTTATCTCTCCTATGAAATCTAGACCCCACTACATAAAAGGTGCTTCGACTGACATCATCTTCAATGACAAGGGCTACAGTTTTCTTCTTCCGTCGAAAATATGACATTCATGGTAGCTAGAGATATCCTTCTAAACGTCAGCCAAAATCGTAGGCCAGTAATATCCTTCCCTCAAGATTTTGTGCACGTTGGTCTTCCAATAATGGTGTCCCCCATAGTCTCCTTTGTGAAATTCTTGTATGGTTCTCTTTGCATCATCTTCCAATAAACAACTCAACAATATTCCCTCGGGATCTTTCCAGTAGAGTGAGTTGTCCAGGATGTAGAATTTAACCACTTTGATCTTGAGAAATATGGCCTCAGTCTTACTCATGCTCGAAGGGGCCTAGAGATTCTCCAATATGTAGATGATGTCCATGTACCATGGTGAGTCGATGAACTACTAAGGCACTTGCACATTTTTTCCTTCTTGGGGACATTCCGACAGATCAGTGATGAAATTCATTCCTATGGTGTTGTTGTCCGACTGCACCATCAACTTTGCGATACCCTGACCTTTGATCAACTTTGTAGGCTTGATTTCAAGGTTGTATTTTAACATGGCTTCTATCCACTTGCCTCTCCTTCTTTTCGGGTCAGGTTGGGTCAAAATGTCCTTTACTGAACTGCTAGGTACACAAGCGATAACATGGGAGTGCAGTATATATGTCATGAATTATTTCAAAGCTTTTACTAAGGTACATGCCTGCTTTTCCATGATGTCATACCTTAGTGCAGCGTCGTGCAGTGTGCAGCTGAAATAGGCTATGGTATTTTCAAAATCATGTTCATCTTTCTATAGCATCACGCCGACAATAGTGTGTTCTGAGGCGAATGAAAATAGGAGGAAATATTTCGTAAAATCCGAGCTAGCTAGTACAGGATCCCTTGTCAGTGCCACTTTTATATCCTCAAAATACTTCTTGGCCTCCAGGTTCCACTTAATCTCATTTCCCTTCCTGAGCATGAAAGTTATATGTTTTATGATTTTTGCCAAGTTTGGGATGAATCTCCTCAAAACATTTACCTTTCCCAGGAAAGATTATACCTCCTTTTTACTGCGTGGGGTGTTGATCTTCAGGATCCCTTCCACCCTACTAGGGTCTATCTTGATTCCCTCTTTGTAAATGATGTGCCCTAACATATTTCCTTCTTCTGCCATAAAATGGGACTTCTTTGGATTTAGTGATATGACAAATTTTTGACACTTCTGGAAAACTCTCTTTAGGTGTTCAAGATGTTGCTTGTCGGAGGTAGAGTATACATTGATGTCATCTAGAAAAATCACAATGAATTTTTCTCTTTCATCGACAAACGTGATTTCCATGGCTCTCTAGAAAGTGTCTCCAACTTTCATCAGGTCGAACGACATTTCTGTGTGCATGAACATTCCCCATGGGGTTGTGAAAATTGTCTTCTCTCTATCGTCCGGGTGGACCATGATTTGATTATGTCTCGAGAATCCATCTAGCATAGACATCTTCTAGGACCCCACCACCTTTTGCAGGATGTAGTCCATTTTAGGAAGGGGATAGTGGTCCTTGAGAGACACTTTATTTAAATTTTGGAAGTCCACACATAGTCTTATCTCGTCGCTTTTCTTCCTTACAGGTACCATATTAGCTACCCATTTCGAGAATCTCAAAGAAAAAATGATTTTAGCATCAAAAAGATTTTTTACCTCTTCTCAACTTTTTTACCTCTTCTTGTCTCAGCTTCTGTTTAAAAGGCTTTTGATCTTCCTTGAGAGGGATAACATGTTGGATCACTTACGTGTCATACACTTTCAGGTCATCGTAGCTCCATGCAAAAATGTCTGGGAAATATTTCATGAGATTTATATAGTCCTTGTTGACCTCTGGAATGAGTGTCTTGGATAATTTTACTGTCTTTGGATTTTCCTCGGTCTCGATGTTGCAGTATTCCATGTCTTCTTCACTTGTAGCAATTTTGGGGTACTTAGCCACATCATTCTCATCAAACAGTTTTTCCAACAGCACCAACCCCTTTGGAATAACATTATTCTTCAATTGTATTATGTCCCTTCCTGTGATTTGGTTTTGGAAAGGGTCATTTTCGTTGCACGCATCCACGCTCTCATCTTCGTCACTGCAACATTCCTCGTCAATGTTTGTGTTGGCGAACTCGTCGCTCATAAGGAGGAATATTTCCACCTGTTTTCCATCATCGAACACTTTCCAGTGTTTGATATAATTAGGTACTTTCAGCCTGTGTACCTTTTTTTTGGGAAGATGGGAATTTTAAAAACTAAGGAGGAGGTGGCCAACGCATCGGTGATCTGATTTTTCTCTCTGGGGATAGAAAAAAAATTGTATTCTGAGAATCGTTCGAGGAGATCCAAAGACAAATTTATGTACACCCTTAGCCTGGGGTGTTTGGTCTGATATACACCCTTCACTTGATTTATGATCAGCTCAGAATCTCCGTGCACTACTATCTTCTACGCGCCCAATTATTTCAGAACTTGTAAGCCCAAGATCAGTGATTCATATTCGTCCATGTTGTTAGTGCACTCAAACACAAAACTGTATGAGCACAGATTTGTGCTTGATTTATGGGGGATAAACCATACATCATCCCTAGCTCCTTCTCTACTGACTACGCCATCAAAACTCATGTTCCACACCCTGCTTTCTGTACGGTCTTTAGGGTCGGCGCATTCTATTGTTTCCCACGTGGTCTCCTCCTCAGCTGCTATAGTGGTCGTGGACTCTTTTTCCTTGAAACTTAGGTCATTGTAGAATATAGAAGACCCCACCTCGGTATTGATTGCATATATGGGATGATTGTGGGGCTATGTCTTACTATTTACCATGTACTTCAAAAGAAATTCTTTGTACAACCTTCTATTGTGGCCAAAAATAGGGATAGAGGCATATGACATATCCATTTGAAATGTGCCTTTCAACTTCACATCCCACGAGCTCGAGATTAGAATGCCAAATTTTTGAGGTATGTTTGCAATGACCATGTCCATGACCATGTTCTTAGCAAGGATTTGAGCCAGTGATACAACTAGTTCTTTGATAAGACCCAAACACTTGAATTTCCTCGAATCAAAAGATAAAAGGTCTTTGTATGGCCTGGTGACATCCAAACCTAGTTCATCCATGATCACCTTTGGCATAAGGTTGTGCGATGTGCCAGAATATAGCATGGCATTATGCAGGTTCATGTCGTGGATCTTCAAACTGACGTAGAAAGGAGGGACGTCTTTGGTATCGCTTGTTTCTTCGATGCGCGGACCAAAATGGATGGCGGGGTGATCATCTTGAAGGTTCATAGTATCGGGGCTTCCCCCCACTTTCATCATTTTAATTCTCTCCCTTTCTAATCAGTTCATTGAAAGGGATAGAGATTTTTATTTTGGCCATCTCATGTTCAAAATTGAAAGGGGAGAAAGTTTTCTCTACCTCTTTTCCACTAGCCTCCTTACCTGTCTCTAAGGATTTCTTAGGGACATCCTCCTTCGACTTGGCTTTCTCCATATCATMCTTGGTCATTCCATCTAASCTTTCTTGGCTTGTGGAAGGAGTGTCTATCAAAGGATTCCTCATGGGGTTTGCCTGTTGTGACTCGGCAGGAACGCCTTTTCTCCAGAGGTTATACTTTTTCTGGAATTGCATGATGGCATTTTGATAGCCCTTTCTGAACTCCTCCATCTCCCAGGAAGGCACATTATCTGTTTCAAGTATCATATCATCGTCGGCCTCTGGCACAAAGCCTTCATTCCTAATCAAATACTGATCATGCTCACTCTTCGTCAGGAAAACACATGGGTTATGTTCATCACAACAATGTATCTGGTCGTTGAACATCTGGTCGAAATCCTCGTACACGTAGTTGTTCTAGAAAGGAGGTATAATTTGCTAGTCACCTTGATCCCTTTTCTCTTTTTGTTCTCTATGTCTGATCTGATGGATTTGACCTCTCCAAATGTTTGGATTTCTGGGAGGTGGGTCGTTCTATTCTCGGGCAACAGGTCTTTTCCCCATATACATTCTCTCCATCAAATTCTCCATGGTCTTCATCATCATGTCGAATTTATCGTTTGAGGACTACGGAATTGATGGCTACACATCTCCCTGGGGTCTCTTATTGCCTCATTTGAACCTTGGTTTTATTTTTCCTGACACCATCATGTTTACTTCAACTTCAACAACATTACTCATTATAGCATCTAGATTTGTTGACCTTCTTTCCCTCAACAACAGGGCAAAATCATTTTTGAAAGAATCTATGTACCGCAACTACACAATACCCAGGGGTGGCTTGACTTCTACAAAAATCGATTTGTACACTTTCAAAAAATGGGCCGAGAATTCCTGCACCATCTCTTTTGGTGCTTTCTTCATGTTATTGTATTGTGTCAGCAGCTGCAAAAGGTTTTTATTATCTCCCCATTTGTCTAGGAATGACATCTCAAATGCAGCAAAGTTCCGAATGCTTGTGGGTGGGAGGGATTTGAACCACTTTATTACATATCCCAAGAATATTTGCGTGAACAACCACATTTTTTCTTCTGCGTAGTCCACCTCCTCCAAGGCGACGAAATCATTAAACCAATCCAAGTGCTTTTGAGTGGAAACATTTCTCTCTACATCATAGAGCCTGATCCTCTGGCTATAATTATGAGGCAAGTCATGTAATTGGGTTGGCAGGATGAGGGGAGCGAAATGGGAGGCCATAGCCTGAGGAGGATTCAGATTTTTGGGGATATTATTCGATACTAGGGATTGAAATTTCTTTGGGTCGAAAACAGTCTCATCCAAATCGGTCTTTGACTTCAAATGGAACAAAGTTTGCTCAAAGAATGTGTTTAACTCAAGGTCATCAATGCTATATGAACTGTCTTTGGGAAAGGTCATGCTTCTTTCTAGGTAGTAGAACAGGTCTGGAGCTTGCTTTCTAGCCTTTCGTAGAATCTTCTCGGGGTTATATACTGATTCCGAGGGGTTTGGGTCAGGATTCGCTCTGATGTAAACCACCTTGGGAGCCAGGTTTCCTGAACTGTGCTACTTGAGGCTACTGGTTTATTTGTACTAGAGTCGTTTGGGTAAGGTTTTCAGCCGGTATGGATGTTTGTCCCTTTGTTACCCTCAGGGGCCAAACTGCAATGTTTTTGTTCTCCCAGGGAAAATCTATTCAATTTCGTCCCCGATAACGACGCCAGAATGTTATCACTGCGTAAATATATTTGGATGATAAACAAATGATGAAGGTAAATTTTCAACCAACTTTGAGACCTAAGACTAGCCTTGTGGATCTGGAGAAGGCTCTCTCAGAAATGGCACGGTCTCCGCGTAGGATATGACTTTGGAAACAATGGATAGATTTAACACCTATGATAAAATGGGTTATGGTTATATTGGCGTAGAAAAGTAAGGCTTGGCCTATGGGGTCGATCTGAGGAAGAGATGGGACAAATGAATCAGTGACTGGATTCAAGAGGATAAGGCTAGGTGAGAAACAACCTTTAGAGTAAAACCATAATGTGTGGTGGGAGAAATTACAGGAAATAACTCGGGAGCGTCATTATCGATGAATTTAGAGTCAGCTTGAGAGGAAAACATTTTGTCTAAGTGGCGCGAACAACGAATCCACAGGTTCGATAATTTGTACTGAAATAGACAAAACAAGATATGAAATAAATATAACAGGAAATCACAAGTATAAAGAGAAAAGGACAATGCATCCAACTATTACAACTAGAATCTTTTCAACAAATCACAGGACCTTTGCATTAAATTTCGGTCAAAACGAAGATTACTGACAATAGCTATCGTCTACCCAATTTTCCAACCAACCTGGCTTACATCGAAAAGATGAAATATATAAACGAGGGTGTCTCTTGGGCTACCTTGATTCCTAACTGCTAGCCCTTAGAACTAGGAAAATTGAACAACATGTGTTGGAGACTCTTCACATAGTGTTTTCAAAAATAGACAATAATCATGCCCTTTTACTTATGACATTTTGCAATTTCCCCATAGGATCTGATCATCGGTCAGGCTCTAGTATGGAGAAAAAATATGTCACTGTGTTCCTTTGAGAAGGTGTCCCAATGAACAGGTGTGTGCCAGGATCTTGTTATCTACAAATAACGGCTTCGATTTCAGTGATGTGATCATTCGACGAGAGAATTGCATAGTAATGATTGTTAGATCATTGTGGTCGTTATCAAAATGGTAATGCACTTTAGGGAAACATATCTTTCAAAACTGTCAAGATTTGTCTCATCTTTAGCGGGTACAGAGGTGGGTGCCAACTAAACTTGTTTTTCCTGTGTGCTGGCGAGAGCTACGCAAGCTCTTTTCTCGATCATTTTGCATTCTATGGAATGTTTTACGTGCCTTTCTTCCATAAGTATTTATGATTCTTGCAGTTGTACAATGGTTTTTTCATCTCTCTGAGCTGCCTTTTCAACCATGCCACATTCCCTTCACGACCCTGCATTGCGAATGCTTCTGTGGACTTTGTCGCTAGTTGGCATTGTAATTCCATGTTTTCCAGATAGAGCTTGGCGATGGCCAGTTTTTCTTGCTACAGTTGCTGAAATGGCACTTGCTCATTTGCTTCTGCAATATTCACTTTCCTTGTTTTTCTCCTGTCTTCATGGCTTGATCCCCCAGTAGTTTCTATCCGAATGGCATGCCTAAGTCGCTCTTCAGCTACCAATTTGATGCAAGGTTCTTCTAAAATTTGAGCTTCTACGATCTCCTAATTTTTCCTCGGTCTACCCCTCCTCCAAGGAATTTGTTTCAGGGGAGAGAGGGCTCTTTATTTCTTCCCTTCTTGTGAGAATCCCTCCATTTTAGATTTTTCACGAATTGCTCTGGTCTCCTATGCAAGTAAAGGGATGGTTCCTTTTTCATTTTTTGGAATTCCTACTGTAGGTGAGAATGTATCCCAGTCCCATTGAGGCTTGGACATTACAATTATACGGCTCCATGCACCTTTCCTTGCACTCTAAGAGGTCACCATGGTGCGACCAAGGTGAATTCTTCATGCAATGTATCCAACAAACGCATAGGATGGGAAAAGGTTTTGATCACGGTGAATTGGTAAGGGAAAATGCAAATAGAGTTTCAGGCCTGGTTATACTACTGGGGAGAATGTCGAGCATATGGGATTTATAAAAAATTTGGGCAGAAAAAGTAATCATGATGGAGGACAGTGAATTAATGGTGACGAGATTTTCCAAATCAAGTTGCAGGTTTTCCATGGAGAATCCTTGTGTGTAGGATACAACTGACAAGGTTGGATGGTCATGCATGATACAAATGTCGTGATTTTTCATTCCCTCAGCCTCCATGATGAATTGATAATAATTGTTTTACTTGTTGACGTGAACTCTATTAACCACTTGACTCGACCTGGGGCACGTAGAGACTAGTTTCTTGACAGGACTCAACTTTATTAGAAAAGACATACCCGTAACCCTTATACAAGTTTTGAATCTGACATCCCTTCATGTTTATGAGGGCCAACCGGACACTTGTTGACCTCAAAATTATGGTGTTACATACCTGACTTCACATGTTCAGGCGCATGGGTCACAACGTGACTTTAAAACCAACTCTAATTTGGAAAGAAAAATGATGGCGCTAACAGCTGGCTCCAGTGGGGATGCTATCCTCCCTGTGAGGTAGCAAAGAAAAGTAAACCAGGTGCCTAATCATTGGGTTATATTTGACATCTAGGAATTTGGAAAAAAAACTAAACCTATTAATGAAACATCTAAGATTTCAACATAAACTTAGGTCCTTCGCTTCGATCTTCAATTTTCTGCTGACCTACAGACTCGATGCAAAATAAAATGACTATTTACAATGAAAAAGGGCTTAAACATATTTTATTCCATCAGGTAATGTTTTAGGAACCTGTCGTTTACAGGGCCCCAATCAAAAATTTCTCCATCTAATCCTTCTAGGAAATAAGCATTTTTCGCGTTGTGATCGCAAATCCTGAACGGACCCATCCAAAGGTGGTTGAATTTTCATGCTTCCCTCTACCTTCATTTATTGCATCCCATCTCAAAAATATGTCACCCAACCAGAACTCTTCTGGATTAGAACACTTATTGAAGGATTTCTTTATATTTTCATGATGGAGTTGCGATCGATCATACAACTGCTCTCTTTCTTGCTGCATATGAATTAGTTGATTAATCCTCCTCTGCGCAACATTTGGCTCGACCTCCTATTCTTGCAGCAGATTCCTAATAGGGGGTCCCACTTAAGTAGGGAAAATCACGTTTGTGCCATAAACGATCTGAAAAGGTGACGTTCATACAGATTTATTGGTGGTGACCCGGTCTGCCCATAATGCGTAGATAAGCTTTTTATGCCAAACTCTCTTGTTTTCTTGCAGGAGTCTTTTAATAATATTGGTTAGGATTTTATTTGAGGACTCTACTAATCTATTTCCTTGCGGATAGTATGTCGTGGAGTGCCCTAGGGTTATGTTATAATCCTGGAAAAATTTGTTCCATCACAATCTGATTCGAATTCTGGTAATTTCGTAGTTGTCTAAAGTTGGGGATAGTTGGCAAGATTTTGTGGGTAGAAATGGGTTCTCCCTACCTGAAAATGTTACAGACTCACCTCTTCATTTTAATGAACTCTCCATTCCTTATCGATCAAACCCCTCTCTTGAAAACCTACATGTCTATCTACAAGAAATCCATGTGTCTCTAACTAAAACCCCTGTTGTTTTCCATAAGTTTACCAAAGGCAAAAAACCAAGACGCGATTTTATCCCCAAGAAATATTGAGAAGATGTTTTGTATGAACTAAAGGATAAAGTCGTTGTTGTTCCTGATCCTGAGCCAATTCAGGTTGATTTAAATGAAATTGAAATCAATAAACAAGGTAGGCGAAAAATACAGAGAAGTCCAAACATCGATTTTAAAAATAAAAGACCTGGTCTGTTATCACATAGATTTGTAAAGGGGTGTTTTTCCCTTAGGAATGGACACCATAATGAAAAGGTGACAAGTAGCATGAAAAAAACCCACAAAGCAGCCTTATTCTAAGTTTTTGTGCCCGGGCGTGTTATACTAAGGGGCGCGTAGATTTGAGTGGCTAAGATCTGCATGCTCAGATCTATGGCACGGGATCCATATCGAACCCTCCCCACATGATATTCTACCTTTAAAGAGGGGGGGGGGTCTGTGTTGGTGGATTTTTAGTGTGGACCCCTCACTAACGTGGTGCCTCCTTGCTAACTCGGAACCCTCCCCACACTAAACCACTAACCGCCTACCCCCCCCTCTGAGTAGACCACTTATTGCCTTTGTTTACCACCTTCATTTATCGCCATTTCCTCCTAATGACATCTATATTCCACTCGCATGTTTCCTCTCGGCTATCATATCAAGCATTTCCCCTCTCTTGCTTCCCCTCCACCTTTCGTTACCACACATAAGTCCTCCACTCACTGTCCCGCCTCTGTGCCTCACCCTCTTACCTTCCGCCATCTCCCATGTCACCTCCACCTATATGGTTGTCCCCAGTATCCCTCTACCACTGTATCCCCTCTCCTTGCCACATCACCCCTACCCCTTCCCACCTCATCTCTCGCATGCTGGTGCCCGTACTTTCCTGGTCCCATCACCGCTATCACATCTTTCCACCTGGCCGTCAAACATTTGTTGTAGCTAGTTGAGCCCGTACCAATCATCTCTCCAGGTCCTCCTTGTTAACATCCTTCATCCACCTGCCAGTCTTCCCAGCTAACATCCAGTAAATCCTAGATGGTGAAAGAAACATCGCCACATATTCCAGTTGCAGGCATTAACTCTACCCACTTAGATCTCGATGAAACAGTTAATGTAAACATGGAAGGTGGGTGAAACATCATCTCCTTCCTTAAATAAAAAGTCAGAAAAGGATAAACGCAGAGGCAATCAGTCAATCCATACTGACAGAGATCATGTCTGACATAATACTGCATGGGTAGTATGACTAACATCTTCATGCGCGGTCTAATAGAGAAGCTCATCAACGCAAATATTTGAAGGCATGACAAGATCGCCTCAGGTAGTCAGATCCAGTTCATAGTATATGTACGAATTTTTTTCATTTTGTTTAGTTTCGATGGTAGAGATACATTTCTTATTTGTAAAGTTTTAGTAAAGCCTATGGTTCTCTGGTTATGTATGACATGTTCAGACTTCTTGTTTAATAATAGTCATCCTTCTTCCCTGTCTCTTTTGCCTCTGATACTGAAATCTCGGGCATGAATGATCCAGTCGATTTGTTGTGACTATGTTGCAATGTATGTTTGATTGCAGTGTTGTTGTAATGTTTTCGTTTTCTTAAAGCTATGAATAAAGAGGATATTGTCTTCATATTTTTTCTCTCCTCAAGTTGTTGGAAGACTGGATGTCCATAGCAGTCCTTTACTTTTCTCCTCAAGTTATGCCCCCTACTCACCCTTACTACAACTTACTGTTTGAATTTATATCAAGACCTCATCTTCCTGTGCATAACAACCCAGTGTTCTGAGTTAAAGCGATATCGTCTTGATTTTGCATCCATTAGACCCCCCTTAAATTGATTCATCGTGACATAAAAATTGATGGGTACTGGGATTACCTCTGCTGCAATCCAGATGTGAATTCTAGTTCTAACATGGTCGACTCATATCCAGAACACTAATAAATCGATATCATGATCATGAAAAACCTATCCATGTTATTGAGGCCGATGATTGGATTTCTAAGGACGATATCGATGTCTATACACCACAGTTTGATTTCTTATCGAATTTGCCTCCTTTATTAAAGAAACAACAAGGTTTTCCAGGCATTCAACATGATCTAAAATGAATCATGGAACATGATAAATTACCCACTACACAACAGACTCGGCCTTTACCAAGCATGGAACTAGTGCATTGCGAGAATTGTTTCGATTGGATCGAAAGGTATTATCGGGATGTTCCTTACCTACAAGCACAGTTGAACCAAGTGGTCGCTTGGAATGCAATGCTTGAGAGGGAGAATGATGATCTCAGAGCTTGCGTTTGACCTTGAGGGGGTCCAACGTGATACCGTGTTGGGAAACAATGAACCCAAGGAGGCGTCCAATAGTGATGCAAAAGACACACTTGAGGGGGTTCAAGAGGATATTGTACTGGAAACATCGTTCGAAAACAATGTGTAAGTTTTCTAACTGTCGATCTCGATTTTTGGATCGAGCAGTGAGGTCATACAAATAAGAGAGAATTATGCAAGAAAGATCATGGAAAACATAGGTCATGGCCCATTGGAATGTAGCACCTACGTTCTTGAGTCCAAAAGGCATGACGCGATAAGAAAAAATACCCCAAGGGGTAGTAAAAGAGGTTTTGTATTGATCTGTTGGATGGATTTGGATTTGATTGTAGCTGGAGAACCCATCCATAAGGGACATTGCCTCATGGATGACATAGTCATCAATGATTTGGTCGATGAACGGGGTTGGAAAGTTGTCTTTGGGACAAGCGTGGTTGAGATCATGAAAGGATGTGCAGACGTGAATAGTGCCCTATTTTTTGTTAACGAGGATGGGGTTGGAGACCCATGAAGTGTACACAATGGGGTAAATGAAACCAGCAGTGTGCAACTTTTCAATTACGTCTTTGATAGCCACATCTTTGGATGGGTAAAGGGGGCACTGCTTTTGATGAACTGGAGAGACATCTAGCCAAGTGTCGATTCAATGTTCGACTATATATGTATAGAGGCCAAGCATCTCAGTATATGACCAGAAAAAATATCTCAATATTCCTCAAAGAGAGATTTGTAAGCTATGAGTTATTCAGGGGAGTATGCGGTGCCAATGGTGATTTCTTTTACGATTCTTGGTTTAATGGAAATGTTAATTTTCTTGTGGGGAAGATGTTGGCCCTTTCCTTCTTCAAAATAATATGAGGAAGGGATGGGGTTGTTGAACCATTCTATATGCTTCGAAGGAATAAATTGTTGAACCAGTCTATATTCCCTGAAGGAATAAAATACTTGGTTTCGATTGTGCACACGAGGGCTTGGACAGGAGGGTGAAAGGCCTCCTGTGAAAGGAAAAGAGCTTGATCATGGATCACATTCCATGGGCAATCGGGGGTATTGATTTCCTCCAAGATATCTTTGTCGCAATGGAAAATGTGAGAATATAGGGGATCCTGTGAGGTGACCGGGGGAATGGTCATTAGGTAAGTATTATGGTCCTCAAGTGGTGAGGATGTAGTCGGGATATCGTGTACAAGGTGTTGTTAGCACTCTGTAAATTCTGTCTGGTTGAATAGACAAATGATAGAGGTAACTGTTTCAACCATCTTTAGAGATGAGGCACTAGCCTGTTCAACTCAGAAAAGTCTCTCTCGTGTCACTGGGTATATCTATGGAAATCGATGGCTAGTTTCAGTTTGTTTGGGAGTTTTTATAAATTTTCTAGTAAAGAAGGAGAAGAACACTTTGGGCTATGGAGTCATAAATAAATAATAAATTGTCAGACCTGAGGACTATTTAGAGGAGGAAGGATAAATCATGTAGTGAGTCTGAGTTTATATGAAAATTTTGCATGGCATTGGAAGAAAAAGAAACATATAACTACATCGGAGCATTATAGAAATGAAATCGGACATAGTTCGGAAAGAGATAAACATGATCTAAATTGCTAATTCGAGAGCATTGAATGATTAATTTTGGGCCTTTAATCCTTCAATTTAGACAAGAAGAAGTGTGAATGAGATATAAGCTCACAGGAAACACATACTATGAAAAGAGACAAGACTCATATCACTGCCAGTTAGAATCTTTTCGTAAATAGTCTAAAATCTGGCTCTGCATTTATATATTCATAATAACCCCAAAATTTACAAAGGTCCTCCACCACATAGGGCAAGCTCCCCCTTTTTATTGTCTTAGATAATATATAGAGAGAGAATATTTATTCATGGAATACAAAACGTTCAGACTTCTCATCCTTCTAGGATTAGAGGTCAGTTACAAACGAGAAATGATTTGTAATAACTGCTACCCTTCTTTAGAGGGACCGTTAGAAATGGGTTCATCATATTTAGATGTCGTATGCCCAAAAATTGTTGGGAGGTACTTGATAACTTATTTTAACTTGGTGATATCATCCCTTAGAGTATCCAACCAGATCGGTTGATTCTCTCCAACACTTTCATTCGTTTCGACTATGACCTCTCTCTTCTGTCTTTTGGTCCTTTTCTTTTTTATAGTTCGCCTGTTGATGACCGAATATTTCATAATGGGACTAAGCCTGACTTCCAATCCAGAATCTATGACAAGTTCTGTATGGAACTTTGTCTCCAATATACGTGAAATTGCCCATTCTTTACTGCTCATAGGTAAACTTGCCACGTTACCTGAATAATCGGTTGCACTAGATGTATCTTGGTCCATGTGTATTAGTTTCATAAACACCAAAAAATTCTTACAGAGATTAGAGAGTTTAAAAAATTGGAAATTACTTCGCTCACGGATAAAAATAATGCCTTCATACTTGGGTAATTATAGAGTTCCAATCATGAGATGCTGACAGATTCGCTGACGGGTACGTTGATTTACCATGCTTGTCCAATCCATTTCAAATGATTAACGTTCAAGTTCGTTAAATGGTGGATTTCACCCAACATTATATGGTTTTGAAGTACCGAATGAGTGATATAGAGTGATTTCGACCAGCTTCCACCAACACCCACGAGTGTTTGATTTGATGTATAAAAACATGTGATATCAATTTTTTGGCGAAAGTGGTTTCAGGAAAACCACCTTTTGCCCCGACGTACCTATGGAGGCGACGCACGTCCATCTTGAAAACCACAGTGGTTTCCCTGGTCCACCTTTATATAGTTAAGTCTCGTGCAAGTTTGTTGCCTGATACGGGCTCCAACCCTTGATTTGGGTCTTTTTATAATCAATGGTCTATAGAGATTTACCTTTTTGCACCTCCTCTATACTTGCCTTTACGCTGCCAGGCATGTCCCGGTTCTCTAAATTATCAATTTTCCAGACTATCAATCTCCCACGATGATGTAAATTTTGCTAACTTCTTGAGACCTGGATCTTGTCTGAAAATGTTACGGTGACAACATAGGCTCCAACTGGGCATGCTATCCTCCCTGTGAGGTAGAAAAGAACCTGTAGACCCAATGCCCAATCCCTTTGGCTGATCCCAAACATGTGCATGGTCCCCATTCCTACCCTCTCACTGGTGTCTACTGCAATCCAAACACAACTGAACACTTGATATACCACTGAACATTAACTATACACAACACTGGAAATAAAAATTAAAAGTGCTTGTCTAAAAAAATTACTCCTATCTACTCTAACTACAAAAAATGAGCCATTAATCAAGTGAAAGAAAAATGCCAATGCAACCATGTGATTATTTTATCCATTGTCTATTTATCTTGCACAAACTTGCTCCAAATCCTCTGACTAATATTTCAAAAAATTCATCCATGATTTTCAAAAAAGTAAAAACATTTGGAGTGTTTGTTTCTTTTTATAGGATTGCAAATGGATCTTTCAGCATATGCATGAAACAATAGTCATGTGTCACTCCTTCCACTGCATCTTTGTTCTTGGGTGATTCAACTTGTTGACTTCTAAAAAACTGACAGAGTTGTTGAGAAGTTTGGTAGCAAAGATTCCCTAAATCATAAAGCAACCAAAGCTAGAAAGCATCATCTGGTGTGAAAATATTCATATCTGGTACAGACATTAATTTGTTGAAATTCATCGTTATTGGTAGGCTCCGATCGTAAACATTTCTCATATAATGAGTCTTCATATCATGAATCACATAAGAGAACATTTTATTTTCGTGACTCAAGATAGAAAAACAAGATTCTTCCACAAGGGTTGGCTCGTTGTTTGGATTTTTCATGGGCGAAACTCCAAAATCTCCATCCATATCCAGGTTGTTCATAAAAAGGGTCATTACATCATTTTTAGGGGGAGATAGGCAACCTTGAAATGCCTTGTTTTGTGGGAAATATTGTTGGACATCTGCATTAGTTCAAGGACAAAGGAAAAGACTCTTGATAAAAATTTCTTGATCGGCTGCTTCCTTTATCTGATGATTAAGCTCTTTTTGAAATTATGGATTGAAATACCCTTCCAAGAGATGATCGTGCAGTGCATGTGAGTGTAGTCAATTTTCTTTACTGATGTTGACCCTTTCATGTGAAATAATGCTACTGTGGATATAATCAGAAATCCCTATCCTTTATGAAATTTCATAATTTTTTCTTAACCATTCAAAAAGGAAGAAAAACGTAAGGGAGGAGAGTTTTCACCTGTAATCCCGATGCTTTCATCGCTTTCAACTTCATGATTGGATATTTTACGATTTGAAACGCCATTTTGTTTCAATAATTCGAATGATGAAAAACATAATGGCAAGGTTTTGTCACCTGACTCACAACCTTCTTCATTCTTCTCAGAATTATCATAGGTAAATTTTTCCATCTTTTTGGGATTTTGGATATGCTCACCTTCGGCCTTTTCTTGGACTAATGACTGAATTTATGAATCTACAAAGTTTTCTTCAGAATAAAGAATAGGGTTATAAATTGTTTTAGAAGAGCGTACCAATGTCTCATTATTTTTTTTTTTGGGTTTGGTGTGACTTTGCAGTGGCACAATTTCGCTTACCTCAACAATAATCTGAGAATTTTCTTTCAACAATTTGAAAGTAGTGAAGCATAGAGGTAGGGAGTCTTCTTTCATTGACCTGATGTCCTGCTCCCCACAGTATTAGTGAAAAGGTGATTCTTCAATATTACGATCATCTTCGTGTCTGTCATATATAGGCAAATCATCATTGCATACAACGTCATCCATTAAGAACAGACCTAGAAAACTTATTGGTTCTTCAACAAACGGATTTTCAAACCAATCCTCCTGACTGTCTACAAAATGACCAGCTTTCTTCTTATCATGAGGTGGCTCAGAGGCTAGCGAACACATTTTCTTTTAAAAAATTTATTTTAATTTTTAACACGATCAAAAGCATTTGAGACTTCAATAGGGTTTATGATATTATCCATACTACGCTTAAGATTCCAATCGACTATTTCCTGTTCATATTCACTTTTATTTTCTTTGTCATTTAACGCCTCATTTTGGATTTGTTTACATGCTTGGATGTTGTGTTGAATATCCTGGGCATCATCAAACATTTGTTGTAAGGATTGGGGTCTCCTTTCCATCAGGAGGAAAAACAAATCTGGATGAAGAGTTATTGTATAATGGAACATGGCAGCTGCTTCAGTGGGTTGAATTTCTTCAGGCAATTTGTAATAAATACTTGAAACCCTTCTACTGAACATAGAGATAGCTTCGTCATTCTTCCATTTCAAGGCATAGAACTCTACAAGTTGTAGCTACAAATATTTCTTCTTTCCCCAAAACTTCAAGAAAATGTTCTTCAATTCCTCCCATGAGCTAATTGTATCCGGTCGTAAGTGTCTAAAATAGTCTTTGGTGTTCCCTTTCAAAGATTGAGAGAAGGATCTCATGCAAACATCGTCATGGTCAGTCTCTAATAAATCTATGAAATGCTCAAACCTTTGGATGTGCTTTTCAGCTGAGATGACATTAGTTTCTCCATCAAACACAGGTAGATACTCATGATGATTTGGAGGGAAATGGTGGAGGACTTCGGGTAACTTCAAGGGTATGTATCTAAGTTTGGCTATGGAGGGCATAGAAATAGGGGAGGAGGCATCGGGCTTGGCTTTATGGGGTTTACCTACTTGATCGTGGTCATCACATGGCCCAGTTGTAAAACTCTTATCGACATCATCGATATTGTGGGGGCATGCATGTGCAATTTTAAGAGGAGGATGAATGATTGCAATTTTTTCTTGATCATCATTAGAATGTAGCAGGTAAAGAAAAATTTGTTTGGCATTTTCAAGGAGAAAGAAGAGGCAACTTATAACAAACAACTGAATGCCCTGGAAAAATTTCAATTTTAAGTACCTATTTTCTTCCATAATGTCTTCCCGTGCCCCTGTCAAGGGATTTCATTTCTTAGTGTGATCTTTGAATTACGTTTGAAACTTTAGTGGAGTCACCAATAATGTTTTGGAAGCCAGATTCTGCATGAGAGTGGATTCGCCATAGAAAATTTAGATTTCTGGATTCTTCTACCAGTGGAATCACCTTCGAACTGATTTTTGATGTGTGGAGTTGCCAGAGAAGGAATACAGCCAATATGTGCCTAAGTGTATACTTCTCTCAGACCTTAGAATTCAGCCATGTCATTCTTCCCAGGGAAAAAAATTCAATTTTGTACCCGGCAACGACACCAGAATGTTAGCACTCTGAAAATTATGACCGGCTGAATACACAAACGACAGAGGTAACTATTTCAACCATATTTAGAGTTGAGGCACTAGCCTTATCAACTCAGAGAGGGCTCTCTCGTGTCACTGGGTATATCTATGGAAATCGGTGGCTAGTTTCAGTTTGTATGGGAGTTTTTATAAATTTGCTAGTAAAGAAGGAGAAGAACACTTTGGGCTATGGAGTCGGAAATAAATAATACATTGTCAGACCTGAGGACTATTTAGAGGAGAAAGGCTAAATCATGTAGTGATTCCAAGTTTATATGAAAATTTTGCATGCCATTGGAAGAAAAAGAAACATATAACTACATCGGAGCATTACAGAAATGAAATCGGACATAGTTCAGAAAGAGATAAACATGACCTAAATTGCTAGGACGAGAGCATCGAATGATGAATTCTGGGCCTTTAATCCTTCAATTTAGACAAGAAGAAGTGTGAATGAAATATAATCTCACAAAAAACACATACTATGAAAAGAGACAAGACTCATATCACTGCCAGTTAGAATCTTTTCATAAACAGTCTAAAATCTGGCGCTGCATTTATATATTCATAATAACCCCAAAATTTACAAAGGTCCTCCACCACATAGGGAAGGCTACCCCTTTTTATTCTCTTAGATAATATATATAGAGAGAATATTTCTTCGCGGAATACAAAACGTTCAGACTTCTCGTCGTTCTATAATTAGAGGTGAGTTACAAATGAGAAATGATTTGTAATAACCACTACCCTTCTTTAGAGGGACCGTTAGAAATAGGTTTATCTTATTTAGATGTCATCTGTACAAAACTTGTTTGGAGGTACTTGAGAAATCATTTTAACTTGGTGATCTCATCCCTTAGAGTATCCAACCAGACTGGTTGATTCTCTCCAACACTTTCAGCCGTTTCGACTATGACCTCTCTCTTTTCTCTTTTGGTCCATTTATTTTTTACAGCTCCTCTGTTGATGACCAGATCTTTCATAATGGGATTAAGCCTGACTTCCAATATGGAATCTATAACAGGTTCTATATGGAACCTTTTCGCCAATATACATGCAATTACCCACTCTTTACTGGTCATAGGTAAACTTTCCATGTTTCCTGAATAACCAATTGCATTGGATGGAGCTTGGTCCATGTGTCATAGTTTCATAAACACCGAAACGTTCTGACAGAGATCAAAGAGTTTAACAAATTGGAAATTACTTCGCTCATGGATAAAAATAATACCTTCATACTTGGGTAATTATAGAGTTCCAATCATGAGATTCTGACAGATTCGCTGACGGGAACTTTGATTTACCATGCTTGGCCAATCCATTTCAAATGATTATCATTTGAGTTCATTAAATGGCAGCGTTCACCTAACATTATACGGTTGTAAAGTACTAAACAAGTGAGATAGAGTGATTTCGACCAGCCGCCACCAGCACCCATGAGTCTTTGATTTGACGTATGGGAACATGTGATATCAGGGTTTTGTCGAAAGTGGTTTCAGGCAAATCGCCTTTCGCCCCGACCTACCTCTGGAGGCGATGCGCATCCATATTGAAAACCACAATGGTTTCCCCAGTCCACCTTTATATAGTTAAGTCACATACAAGTTTGTCGCCTGATACAGACTCCGGCCCTTGATCTGGGTCATTTTATAATCAACAATCTATAGATATTTACCTTTTTGTGCCTCCTCTATACTTGCCTTTACGCCGCCAAGCATTTCCCAGTTCTCTAAATTATCAATTTTCCAGACTATCAAGCTCCCACGACGATGTAAATTCTGCTAACTTCTCGAGACCTGGATCTTGTCTGAAAATGTTATGGTGACAACAGGTGCAAGGGTACATGTCTCGATATTGTGGAGGGTACCTCATTCAATCAAGGACTAATGACAAAATATATTGAATATCACTAATGTGAGTCATTGTAGAGAGTAGTTGAGAGGGCTTTGGCCGAGATGTTTGGCGTACTGCAGCTAACGTCTGGAAAAACTGAGGTAGAGTGGGGAAATGATGAGTGTAGTGGCCAAATTTTTAGCATATGGCACAAGCGAATTTGGTTTTCAACCCTTTATTTCTAGCAGTGGAGGACTCTGTATTAGCAGTGGATGTACTTGGCAAAGTTGTGAGTAATGTGGTTGCTCTAGGGAGCTGGATCAGATTCTATAACTTGGGAAGAGTAGGATATCTATTAGTGGGGTGTCCTTATATTCCACATAGTGCACAAGGAGGTTGATCTCGAGGAGGAAGTGGAGTTGTGGGCTCGTTATTCTTTCGTCTACTCCCAATGGTGGTGGTGTTGCTTCTTGTTGGGGGTGGGGGTGGTGTGGCAGGATCCTGTACTAGGATCTGCATCGGTAATCCATTTATCTGAGGAGGGAGAGATGGTGTAGGGACCATCATGGGTGGATGGAGATACCATACAGGGATGAAAAAGAACAATATTTGGAAGAGTGAGAGTAGCAGCTACCTGGAATTATTGGACTCCAGGTGGGGGGTAGAAAAAAGGAATTTGGGCAATGGCTTGGTGAACTGTCTCCCAAACTGGGATTTTCCCCTAGAGGAGGGGGGGGAATATGGGATAAGTGGTGCAATGGAGTTCTTAGAGGATTCTCGAGGTAATAGTTCTCCAAATGGTGAAACTTTGATGTGGGGAGGAGCCTCGATGGGAGGAGTATTGTCTATGTTCTTTGTTCCATTAGAATATAATACACACACTTGTGTGGAAGGGTGTAGGAGAGTTGGTGCTTCATAATATGCCCCCAACAAGGATGGGTCTTTGAAAATTATGGGACCCATGTCGATGACTGAAAAAGCATTTGAGCTAGTGCAGACAAGAGGAAGAATGTTATCAATGTTGGAGAAATATTTAGGCTCATAATGTGTAAGTTGGTCGATGGTGACAATTTTTCCATTGTGGGGGAACATCATCGTTCGAAACACAGAAGAGGCCACCACCTTCATGGAATATATGTAGCTACATCTGAACAAGATATTGTAATAAAGTGGGGTGTTGATAACTTCAATATCAATTAAGATGGTTCTCCCCCCAAGTTCTACGGGGACATTTTGAAATATCCCTTCAAGGGATGATGATTGACCGTCATAAGCTCGCAAGGTGATGGAAGATGGTACTAGCTTAGGTGAGCTAAGTTTTTCCATACTAATTTGGACATGATGCATGTGGACGCACCTTCATCAATGATACACCGATGAACTATGATGTTCTGGATCTTAACTGGTATCTGAAAAGCTACTAGGGAGGGGAGGTGTGGTTCTCCACTATCTAGATCAAAAGTGATGAGTTTAGTATTAGTTGGGTCGACTACTCCGAAGGCGGAAAGCAATAATTTTTGTTGAGTTGGAAAAGTTTGAAGGACCTCCAATACATACATAGTTGTAGGGGACTAATCTAAGTCATCAACCAGAATGTAGGTATGGGCTTCCCTAGTATGATCGTTATGTACATTCCTTCGTAAAGGAATACGTGGTATACGAGGGTTTGGTTCATTTTTAGGGCATGGAATCATCAATGATTGTTCGGCTATAGCTAGAGTCGCTTCTGAGGTAATTGGGGGAGATTCAGGGGGGACACTGTATTGTAGATCGTGTGTTTGAAGAAGAATCGCTTCTTTGCTGGTGAGGATGATATTGCGATGGATTGGATTTCAAGGTTTATTGGGACGTGGGTTTTGATACTTCCCCATTTGGGGTGGACCATGGTGTACCTGTTGTTGGGTATTCATCACATCTTGGTGTGGAATGTGGTTTTGAAAAATGGTCAGACGTGGATGTTGCAAATACTATTGTGGGGCAGGCGGCACTAGCGAACGTTTTGCGTTCATGGATTCTTTCATCCATTTGAAATAGGAAATTTGTGTGAAATGGTGAGTATAATGTTCATACTCACCACAAAGAGAACAAAGGAAGTTAGTTATAAGGTTATTTTTCTTCCCTTGTTGTGGTTTATTGTTATTGTTTCCCCCTTGGGGGTTTTGGTTTCCCTGATTCTGGTTTCCCCCAGCAGGATGGTTTTGTTGGGGGTTATTTCCTTCTGGTCCCAAGTTGTTATTGTTTTAGTTTTTCCCTTTCTTCTTGGCATTATTCGGTGGATGGACCAGATTTTCCATATTCATTTGTTTAAAAGTTTGAAGTTGTTGAATGGAAGAGGGTTGAAAAAACTTAACGTCACCTATGGTTGTCCTGATGGAGGAGCAACTAGTTGTGGAGGACCAAGGAATGGAAAATATGTATTTTTTATGGAAATGATCCATATGGTGTGTATGAAGTTGAAGGGATTCCACTAATTCTAAGGTTGTATGCATAGGTAGAGGGTGAACCCGTACTTGGTTTAGAGACCGGACACATCATGGGTATTGGTAAGGGTCTGCCCATTGATGGAGGGGGGGACGACATGATATGATTGTTGGTGACAGGGAGGAGGGTAATAAGAAATCCCTCCATATGGTTGTGGATATTTATGTGCACCATAAGTGGGTGATGGGTGGCCGTAAGGGTTGAGATGGTTCATAAAACCAATCAACCCATCCACAGCCTGGGAGATCCCAAGTTTGTCCTAGACAAATGGTATGGGTCTGGATGCATCAGGAAATACTGTGTATATGTAACCTGATTGATCATAGATGAGTTCAAGTTGTTAAGCCTTGCTAATGGCCTCCTCTTTTGACTGAGGAAAAGTGGATGCTACATCCTTGGCAATAACAGAGACAAGTGATTTGAGAAACCAATCAAGATGTTGTTTTTTGGTAGTTTCCTCTTTACACAAACTACGTCACCGACGCCATTCATGAATGTGGTTTCCTATATGGATAGAAATGGTTTGTTTGAACTCATAGATAATTTCTAAGCCAGTATCATGGCTAACTGGTAGTTGGAAAAAGGACAAAAAGGATTTGGCCAATGCTTCAAAGGTCACATGGGACCCTAATTTTTTGTCCACATACCATTTGGTTGATGGGCCTGTGAGAGTTCTTTGAAATAAAATCAAGTGGATGGAGTCATCCATGATGTTGTTTGAATAACACCATAAGTGAAAGGTCATAACATGGTTGGCGGGATCTTCCCCTAGTTTTCCTTCAAACTTCGAAATATCTGAAGGTAGTTTGGTAGGCATATTGGGCCATGTGGGATCATGTAAAATGGGATCATTTGTGAGTTTCGTCAAATTAGGAATGTTCAGGGATGCCAAGTATGGCATAGGGAGATTTTGTGGAGGATTAGTTTCATCCATTTTGTGAGAAGATATTGAACTTGTCCCTTGAGAAGAAGTTTGACCCCCGCCTCCATGTGAAGGAGAACTAGTGGATGGACGACCTTAGGAATTGGACCCAAGAAAAGTGGAACCAATTAAATTTGATCCAAAAATCGTAGCACTCATGGGGGTGTGAGATGGTTGAGCTGGTGATTTGGCAAGACTAGGGACTCCTCCTATAATAGGAGGGAGATTTTGCAAGCGTCTGGAATGTTGGGGATTTTGTGGGTCCCCTATGGTTTCCGACTAGCAAAGTGAATGTGTGAAAATGATGATGAGAGAAATAAATGCACAAGAGATTTGTATCATTTTGACCTTCACAAAATAGTATAACTCACAATTGCATGTAATCAAATGAACATCATACATAAATCAACTGTAAAATAAACAAGCATGTGGATAGGTGGATAGGGGAACAAATAAAAACAAAATGCTTGTGTCCTAAAAGACGTATCTTCATTCCTCTCAAATAGCATTGGGCCTTCCAATAGCACTCAATAGTGGGGTCTGAAGCCATTGGAAGAGTAACTAGTGAAGGTTGAAGTAATCAGTTATAATGAGGGGTAGAGGGTGCATATCCCAAAAGAGTTGGCGATATTTCCCAATAGCCACTCAAAATATGATCAAGGTGCGATTGCATCCCACAATCGCCACCTGGGTAGGTGTCCTAAGTTGTGGCCACTGGGTACCTCGGTCAAAGTGCGACATTTAGATTTTTGGCCTAAAAAATGGTTCATGGGTTGGATTCCCTTCCAAGAGTTGGGTGACTCAAGGAGGGATGCATAGAACAACAAGACCTCAGCCTTCAACCATTCACGGGTATCTCCCTACCTTATGGTGTAGGAACACTTGACTTGGAGAATTTGAAAGTTCCCTATTTCTCAACTTCTATTGTTTGAAAATGTGAGAACTAGATAATGGGGGGTTATTTGGATGCCTACCCCTGAGATCCTACCTAGACTAAAAAATTATTTTGGAACCTCTTGTGGAGGAAAACGTAGTGTGTTTTTAGAAATATTTTAGATGTGGTAGGCTAAGAGATTGGGGGTGTGGACCAATCTCGTTTGAATTAAATGGGTGTGGATAATTTCCAAAGAAGTAGTTGGATCTTTTAGAATTCCTTTGGAGAAGACCTACTTCGACCTCCACTATATCAAAGTAGAAATTATGTGTGTGAGGAGTGGTTTTGTGTGCAAAAAATTGACAATTATGCAAATATTTTAATAAGTTAAGTGTGATTTTGCAACATGTGGGCTTCCTGTGGTCCTTACAAATCTTATTTACCTATCTTACTACATGTATTTGGTACAACCTTGCGGAATATTTAAATATCTAAAGAACTATAAATGTGGACATATGGGTCCTTACAAATCCTTTAAACTCCCTAAATGTTGTTTAAACTAAAAAAACTTTGAAACTATCCTATATTGCAAACATGTGGGCATGTATGGGCCCATTAATTTTATCTTTAAACTCCCCTAGATTGTGATTTAAACTAAGAAATCAATTTAGAACCTATCCTAAGTTTTCAACATGTGGGCATGTATGGGACTGTTAAGAACCAAACATCAATATAGCATAGAAAAACCTCAGGAAAAGTACTCAACGCCTTGAAAAAGAGATAATTTCAGATAATAAGCCTCTTCGAGGGGGCAACCTTCTTTTACCCCAATTAAATGTTCAATTCCAAGATGATTCAAAATGAAAATGTCTCCTTGGTATATATAGGAGACTAGGAGGTATAATTACAAATAATGGCCTAAAGCCGACATAATTAAAATAACATTACTAATCTAAATTACAACTAATGGCCTA
>SNQJ01S0071755.1:6818-18064 GCA_010110895.2 Picea sitchensis | reverse complement strand
TTGCAAGTTCAAAATCCGAGCTATGTAGATCGAGAATTGGATTTGTTCAACCGGTGGGTGATGGAAAAAATAAACAGCTCAAACAAAAGCCAAGAACAGTGTCACAACTATAGCAATTGTGTCGCAAAGTCTCTTAAAGTCACATATATATAGATAAAATAGTCAACTAGCCGTTAACACCGACCAATGAGATAGACAAAAATTTTGTCGCTATTGCCACGAATGTTGGTCTCTATAGCGACGAAAATCCCGACTAGGTTAAATTAAGATTTGTGTCGATATTGCGACGAACTTTCGTGGCAGTAGCGATGAAAATCCCGCCCTGTTTAAAAAAAATATTAGACTAGTGGAAGCATGGAAAATTTTCGTGGAATAATCCACCCATATGTAGTAGTGTGGTGGGGCGCACACAAAGAAACAATGAAGGATTGGTACCAATGTAAGTGGTTACTGTGCATTAGGGTTAGCGCAGAATAGAGAAGCAACCAACAGGAGAAATACGATGTACAGGGGGAACCAGCAGAACTCTTGGAGAAGTGCCGAGCACTGTGGAAAATGACACCCCCAGAAGAATGGCCTCATCCTTTCATACATACCTTAGAGGGCATCCCAACAAACTGGTATATAGACCAGGAACTGCGTAGAGGAACTACGAGGTGGACAGTACTACAACAAAACTTTACAGACACTTTCTCATTTGAACATGAGAACCCCAAAATAGATGCAACACTTAGACAAATAAGATGGGTGATATTCATTCAGGAACCAGAATTCGAACTCATAACAAAAGAGCAACAACAGAATAGACAGACAATGAAAGAATTGTTTTCATGCTACCATGTACAAGAAGAAGTACCAGATGAGGACGATCCATGCGATATTCAGATTGAGAAAGCTGAAGGCAAAAGAGAAGTGGAAGTTCCACCTCTAGAATCAGAAGTAATTGTTGCGTCGATCAAGGTGAATAAAGTCAACATTGGGACAACTGAGAATCCCAAAATGGCCAGCATTGGAGACTACTGGGATGAAAAAATAGTGGAAAGAATAACAGAGTTACTACGTGAGTATAGCGACCTGTTCCCCACAACGTTCATAGAAATGAAGGGCATAGCGTGAGAGCTAGGGGAAATGAAGATACCACTCATAGTTGAGGAACGACCGATCAGACAACGATCATACAGACTAAATCCAATATATATATAAAAAGTAAAAGATAAGATCAATAGGATGCTCAAAGTAGGAATCATAGAACCTATGGAAGAATCCGAATGGATAAGCCCGATGGTAGTTCAAGAGAAAAACATAGGTGGGATAAGAATATGCGTCGACTTGAGGAAGTTGAATGATGCATGCCTACATGACCCATTCCCTACACCCTTCATGGATGAGGTGTTGGAGAACGTAGGAGGACAAGAAGTTTATTCTTTCACCGATGGATTTTCAGGATACCATCAGATCAAGATAGCGTTGGAAGATAGATACAACACTACTTTTTCTATGGAATGGGGATCCTACCAATACACGATCATGCCATTTGGACTAAAGAATGCACCAGCAATATTTTCCAGAGTAGTCATAGTTGTGTTTAAAGAATTTATCCACCAGTTTCTAGAGGTATACTTGGACGATTGGACAGCCTATAGTCTATTGAAATACCATGTAGAGGTCATGTGGCTAATGTTAGAAAGATGCCGACAATGCCAGATATCATTAAACATCAAGAAGTGCATTTTCGAAATACCTTTAGGGATACTATTGGGTTATATAGTATGAAAGCAAGGTTTATTAGTAGATCCTTCCAAAATTGCAGTAATTGTTAACTTGCCACCACCGAAAACAGTTCGTCAACTAAGAGAAACATTGGGACACGCAGGATACTACAGAAAATTTATAAAAGGGTACGCGCAGAGCACCGCGCCAATGGAGAAATTGTTAAGGAAAGATACAAAGTTCTAGTGGAATGAGGATTGTCAACACGGTCTGGATACACTGAAATAAAATATGGTAACATCGCCAATACTAGTATTCCCAGACTAGGAGAAGACATTCCACGTACATGTAGATGCATTAGCCATAGCATTTGGAGTTAGTTTGGCGCAGCCAGGAGCATGAGAATTGCATCATCCTATAACATTTGCTAGCAGAAAACTGTCAGAATCATAGTAGAACTATAACACTGTAGAGAGGGAAGACCTCACTATGGTCTACGTGCTTCATAAGTTTAGACATTACTTACTGAGAAAACATTTTAAGATGTTCACAGACCATTCAATGCTCAAATACATAGTCAACGAGCCAATGTTGGGGGGAGAATCTGTCGATGGTTACTATTGTTTCAAGAATTTGATTTTGAAGTAATATTCAAGTTAGGGAAGCTGAACGCAGGACCTGACCACCTATCAAGGGTCACTAATGGAGAAGAACCTACAAATTTAGAGGAAAAATTTCCAAACTTACAATTATTTTCAGTCCAAATCATCGATGAATACTTTGTAGACATTATCCAGTACTTGAGTACAGGGACTATGCCATAAGAATATAACACCATGTAGAATAAAAACCTAGTAGTCCGGGCTGCAGACTATTAGCTGATTGTAGGACGCTTATACAAAATGGGTGCAGATAGCACCTTGAGAAGATATGTGCTAGAAAACAAAAGACCAAGGATTTTAACAAAATCCCATGAGGGAATAGAAGGAGGACATTACGTAGGCAGATCTACCGTGCAGAAGGTATTGTGCATAGGACTATGGTAGCTGACTATTCACAGAGACTCAAAAGAGTACTGCTAGAGATGTGATGTATGTCATAGGGTTGGTAAACCTAATAGAAGGGATGAGATGCCCCTGTGACCACAGGTAACCTTGCAAGTATTCGACAAATGGGTGATAGATTTCGTGGGACCAATTAACCCACTAGCAAAGAGGATAGGAGAAAGGTACATTACCACCGCAACATAATACCTAACAATATGGGCAGAAGCAGCACTAGTCAAAGATTGTAGCGCAGAGACAACAACACACTTTCTATTTGAGCAAGTGATCACTAGATTTAGTTGCCCAAGGATTTTGATGAGTGACCAAGGACCTCACTTCATTAACAACACTATTAAGGCCATGACTGACGAATTTGAATTCAATCATCAAAAGAGTACACCATATCATCCAAAAGCAAATGGAATCGTAGAGGCCTTTAACAAAATCCTTGAAAGTGAATTGACGAAGATCTATAACATTAATAGGGATGACTATGACCTAAAAATACCAGCAGTATTGTGGGCATACAGGACCACATGCAATAAGTTGACAGGAAACACGCCATTAAGATTGGTATATGGACAAGAAGTAGTGGTGCCATTAGAATTTCTGGTACCCAATCTGCATGTAACAATGATTACAAACATGACAAAACGAGGGGCAGTACAGGATAGGTTGAATCAACTAATGATCATGGAGGAATATAGGATCCTAGTAGGGTTCAACCAAAAAGTTCAGAAAGAAAGGGATAAATCTTGGAATGACAGACATATTAAGAGGAAAGCTTTCAAGGAAGGAGACCTAGTGTTGATGTATGACAGTAAATCCCTTCAACATCCGAGAAAAATCATAATGCACTGCTTAGGACCATATGAAGTAAAAATTGTCACAGATGGGGGAGTTGTACAGTTGAAGGACTTAGAAGGTACAACACTTAGAGGGATCATCAATGGGAGTCGACTGAAGATGTACAAGGACAGTCGACCACCTGCAACTTGAAAGTCACCGTGGAGAAATACATACACACACACACACACACACACATATATAATGCAGGATATTGAAAGGTACAAATATAGGCACAGTGCGCCAAATGGATAAGGAGCATGCACACTTGGAAATACTATCTGATGGTGACAAGGCCAACCATCACCACAAACTGAAAACAAGTGGGAAAGGTGGCTACGACAAAAGAACCACCAATTGACGGAAGCTATCGGAATTGAATGCCAGAAACGAATGATGGGACATCGCATTAATCGTGCCAATGAGAGACGACAAGGGAAATCAATGGTAAGTACAAAGGAACTGGCGGTTCAATTAAAGCATAATCGTGGAAACATCTCCGACAAGATTCACACGACACTGATACAAAGCAAGGATGCTGGAGCAGAAAGGTTATTGCAAAATTGGAAAAGGTATAGAGTGATAGAGCATACGAAGCAGAGAGTGAAGGTTGCAGAGGTTGTAGAGGCTACTGAGCTTGACAAACGACAACTTTTTCACCATGGTAGCACCCAAACAGGGTGGACCGAGCCAGACTACCAGACAACCCCAAAGTAGTACCAGAGCACAATCAAAACCGTAGGGAAGCGAACAATAGCCATCTCATCCCCCAGAAGTTGTTAATGTGGACGAAATGTCATCGCTGAATACAACACCAGGAAGCCCCACACCCATTGTGGATGAAACTCAAGAGATAGCACCAATGAGCATGGACATTGATATTTCGAAAGAGGGACAGGGTCGACAGGATGAGGACGCAGACATCCACGTGCAACATGAACACCCTATAGAATCCTTGAGAGTCAATGGGACGACTCCAAACTAGGAAGAAATGGTCGCACCTAAAGAATCACAGACTACCACGTCAGAATAGCGACAGGAGGGAGCAGTGGAGGATGTCACTGGATGACCAAAGGAGTATGTCAAAGAATGAAAAATGGAGGTTGGAACCTCGAGTCAGCCACCATAGCAAAAGGGCAAGGAGATGGTACCTAGGTCACCACATAGGCAACCCACCACAACAATTGTCTTGCCGGGCATACCATAAGGGGTACGTGTACCAACAAATTTGCTAGGATATGTAGAGAAATTGAGGTACTCAAACCACGATGTAACAAACACAGACAAGTTCCTAGAGTTTGCTAAGCAAGTCTACCTACAGACTATGCGTATAGGACCCTTTGGGGAACCAATCAATCAACTAGTCTAGTGGGCAACAGGACTGGTAAAAACTGGGATTCTAGGTCTGTTAGACCTACCACACTTTGGGAGAGGACAATATGCAAACAACTGCATCAAGCAACTGATGGCGGTCACACATGGCGGATATCTCTGGCTGGAACAACTCGTCTCAATAGACGTAGATCTCATCGCATAAATCACATGGATGCCATCACGAGGCATGGATCTCGCATAGGTCTTCGAGGACAAAACAAAAGAGAAAGCAATGAACGAGTAGATGAATAAGAAATACGGCACCGAAAGGGGGTCATGCAGAATCATTATCAAGCATATTAGTGACGTTATGACAAGAATGGCCACAAAAATTATGGCATGCAATTTTCTCAGGAAATTCCACAAGGAGGAAGTCCCATCCGAGGTTTTCGTAGCTACAACATAGTGTGTTGAGGGCACCACACTCAGCTGGGCCCCTTATTTGTTGAATATATTCCTAGACGACTGGAAGGATGCGCAAGATCTGGGGACATAATTTCGTTATTCATGGATGCTCATCCTGATAGCCATGATGGGATGGAAGGAGACGAAGTACTCATTTTTTGCCACTAAACCCAAACCCTTCCACAAAGCATGATACTTATCGCTGGGAGCTGCTTTAGACACCAAGAATAGAAAAGCAAATGCAACTATATTCTAAGGTTATTTTCGCGACATACAAGACACCATCGCCAACACTTGGAGGGTAACACCTGAAGCTATTGCACAGTATCAAGGCATAGCCAACTTCAAAGCTACTAGACATGCGATGTGGATCCAGGCACAGAAAGACCCTGAGAACCAATGGCTACAACTCCGTTACTGCATCATGGAGGGGGACATAGAAATGACCATTAAGGATTGGGAAGATGAATGGAGGATTCCAGTCCTCACTCAAGAAATACCTGCAGAGATAGAAGAGGAGGAGGTAATATATGAACACACACATGCTAAGGAGGTAATCCAGGAACAAACACAACCTGAAGAAGTAACAGTGCCCAAGAAACCAAGGACGGGTCAGAACAAGGAACAATAGAATAAAGGGGGGACATCCAAGATAGGAGTCCAAACAGGGAAGAAGAACAACACACAGGTGCCATAGGTACAACCGAAACAGGCCAAGGCAGAACAAGGAACTACATCAAGTGCTACGCCACAAGAGCAAGGCCAAACTAAGAGGAAAGGCACCCAAATGGGGGGTGCGCGCAAGAAGGAGAAGGCACATAGAATGCCCCAAAAATACATGATCACTGAGGATGATGTGGACATGGTGGCCCAAATGATCCAGGATTGCATAGTCGAAGATTTTGAGAATGTTGCTCACCAAAGGGAAAGAATTTAATAAGAGCTAGCATACATGCAACAAATCCTTAGGAAGATCAGGGAAGCGTAGGCATTTGACATCAGCATAGAAACAGGCCCGTCAGTAGCACAAATAGGAGGTGAAGATGGATCAAGCGAGCAGGAAAAAATCCAGATGACAACACAGTCGAGCTCAACGTTTCATGTCACACCCAGCATGTTGCGCATGGAAGAAATCGTGGGGAAGACACCCCTAAAGGACTTGGCTCAACTACAATTGGTATTGATGCAAATAACAACCAAGGCATTGTACTACAAGTCAGCGTTACATAGGAGGTACAGTCTTGCGCATGCACAGATACAGCAGAATTGCAATAGACAAAGGACAACCAAGATGAGTTGGAATTGATATTCGAGCAGGCTAATATCGAGACCAAAGAAGAGAAGGACTATGGGAATGGGCTAGAGCAGAAAGTGGTTGTAGCCTATGAGAAAATCCCAAAGAATGAGGAGACGACCGAACTCACGGTGACAGAGAAGATTGATCAGATTGTGCACACAATCGATCAATACCAACAGGAGATAGAGCATCTCCAGATGAAGCTCACACCTACCACTCCACCAATGGTGAAGGAGCAAAGGAAGTAGGAGGCAATTGCGCAGATAAAAGAGATAGAACGACAAGTCCATGCGACAATCGACTTGTTCAAGAAAGCAGCACAACTACGGACAAAGCTAAAAAAGGTTCAACATGTCCAACAATGGCACCAAGAAGGAGAAAGGATATGTGAAACTATCCAGGACCTCAAGCAGAGGAAGAAGACAATGTTGATCATGGAGCGCGTCAAAGGAGTGCACGACTTAAAGAAACTGGAGACAGAACTCATAGTTGCGCAGACACAGAAAAAGGAGCGCCATGCTCAAATGGAACCGGTCCAAGAGCGAGTAATAGAGGTCATTGCATAGGCAGAGGAAGCCAAAACATATATGGCACAAACTTAGGCAAAATGTGAAAGGATGGTCAACGATGATATTGCAGTGCAGATATTGGACACACTTTGGGAGAAGACCATGCATGCCCAAACGCAATCAACAGAGCTCAAGGAGAAGTTCCAAGCGATCGCAAGGGAGATCAACGAAGCACACAGGTGATAGGTGGCTCGGGACGAGACAAATGTCAATGTTGGGGGCCTATTGGAAGCAGGCGAAATAAAAAAGAAATGTTATTTTGGGAAGAAAGGCATGCACGAGGAAAGCGACAACCGAAAGGAAGAGCAGCATGCGCGCATGCATGGAATACCTAACGACGTCAGGGTTAGTTTTTTTATAATACATTGTAATGGTTGATGAGACAGAAACGTGTGTGTATGTATATATATATATATATATACACCTAGGAGGTATAGGGAGGCAATAGTTTTCAATGAAGAAGGAATGCTTTGAAAAAGTGGTTCAATATGGATGGTTTTTTAGGGAGATTCATGTTTCGATAGAGCGTTACTCACATGAGAAGGAGTAACTAGTTTGTAAGACTTTGTCATACAACCCAATTTTGTAAGTTGTTGAGATGTAGAGGGTCAGAAGGGTATATCTTGAGGGTTAGATCATAGGATGAGGAGCCTGGTGTGATCTAGTCTACCTCATAATAGATCTCAACCCAACTAGAACTAAGCTTTAAAGCGCACGACATTGTAGTTTTGGAACTACCATAATAGAAGGATGATATCCAAATCCTTGTGGACGTAGCCCATGGGGGGATGAACCACGATAAAACCTATGTTATGTGATTGAATGCTTGTGTCTCTTTTATTTTTTATGAGTGGATGTTAGAATGATGTATGAATGAACTAATGAGTCTCATTCCATTACATGCACGAATGAGAATTCCAGTACATTGCTTAATAAGTAAATAGAAATCTCATAGCGTACTTCACAGATCTCCATTCAGTCCTGGAATGCAAGAACTTGAGTATTGCAGTCACCCATTAAGATTATCTCGGGTGAGACTGTGGAATGCACCCTGTGTATTGTGTTTCCTTCTGGGTTACCAGGAGGGCCGATAGTTTTAAAGGCTTTCTTGGATCCTTGGTAGACTTGAACCCGTGTCAATCACGTTAAAGGTATAGAGTAGATAATTAAACCAACACGTGCACTAATGGAAGGCATTGTAATTTCAAGGATATTTTGAATTTCATTATTAAAAAAAAACATAAAATTAATATTATAAATTTTGAAAAAATACACCGCAGTAGAACAATGGGTTCGCTACAATTATACAAATTTTTAGAAGGAAATTCCATTGTTAAGTTACTCAACACCTGCACTAACGGAGACATATACCTTATATTTTGCTAGAAAAATAACATACCTGCTAGAAAAACTCAAATTTCACATAGTTATTCACAATTTCTATAAATAAAAATTGTATATTTGGAAAGCTAATTCAATTTCCTACATTTTGTCTTTGTATACCATATTCAAATTCATTGTAAAATTACCTTGAATAATCCCTCCAAGTTAATTTATTTTTATTTTTCCATGTTTGTGTTTCCACTAACGCGTTAGGAGAGACCATCTGATCCATGTGGACATCGGTGGCCACCCACCTATTCCAACTGGCTCAAAACAATTTTCTGGCAACTTACTATTTGTAGCAGTTATTTCGATTCCTAAAGTTCCGGGGCCATTTTGAGGGCCCAAATGAAGGTTTTTAGGGATCAATCTCCTCAATTATAGTCAAAGGCTTTGATTGAGCCCCCAAAATGAATTTCCTCAATGATACATTTCCAACGAGCTATCGTGCACCTCAAACAGATATCATATGCCAAAGTTATGCCCCTGCGAAGTTGATACACCAAACTACCCAAAACGGGGTCCACAAAACTATTGGCTTTTCATCTTCTGGGGTTAGGGTTTTGAATTTTATTTATGATAAAAAGGCCTTTGGAGACTCATTGTAAAATCACCTTCTTGTGAATGCGAGTAGCGGACACAACTCTTCTCAGAGATAAGCTGCCACCATTCTAGCGAGTCTTTCACTCTGTATTTTTACAGTCTTTGTACATTTTCGCTCATTAATAGAAAATTGTGTATTATTGTATCTCTGTGTTTATGGTTGAATCTCTGATACATTTATGTTATATTATTGGATATCTGAGATATCTCTATATATTTCTTTATTATATCTCTGCTCTCATTTCGTGCCGAAAATAATCCATATTAGGGGTATCAGAGAAGACCGCTCTTGAACGTTTTTCAGTGCATGTCCCTGACGCGGTATGAGTATAGAAATTTGGGTCTTGATCTTGTCTCTCTTGAATAAAATCTCTCTCACATGCCCAAGAAATACTCCATGGTAGAAGAAAAAAAAAACGACATAGAAAATGATTCTATTAATTTGTTGCTTGAGCAAGCTCTCACGCAACAGAGGGATGAAATGATGGATAATTTTTCCCACATCCTTCAATGTTTGTCGATAAAAATAGGCATGTATTCATAAAACAACCACTTTGGACACACCTCTCCTTTCAAGGTACAATTTAATTTTGATATTCTCATATTTGAAGGACAGATAGAGGTGGATGCCCTAGAAAAATGGTTAAATATGCTAGAAGGTTATTTATTTGTTTATCATTTCTCTGACAGGGAAAAGATCACCTTTGCACTCTTTAGGGCTCTCCCCCATGTCAAACATTGGTGGGAAACTTATTGGAAGCTAAGTTCCACAGAGGAGTTTGGAATATATGGGGCCGAGCCCACTTGGTATTTTTTGTGTGGATGCGATAAAGGAACAGTATTACCATGTTGGCAACTATGAGGACCAATACATGAGATGGACCACACTTCGGCAAGAGAGGGGCCAAGAAGTTATGGAGTTCACCAATACCTTCCATACCTTATGCACCAAGTTGGGTATCAAAGACTCCGAACGACATTTGGTTCTGAAATACCGTGGGGCTCTACAAAGATACATACAAACTAAAATGGATTTTCTGGACGTCTCATCACTCGGTGCTTCTTATCGATATGCTGTTAAATTCGAGAAAAAAATTAAACGCCAGAACAAGTGGGAGTTTGGTTCTGCAAATCTGCAACAACCAAAGTATGCTAAAGATGGCCCTAACAAATAGTCTCCTGAAAACTAGTCCAAGCCACAGGAAAAGAAGGGTCATGAAAAGACGAAGAAGGACAACAAAAAATGGTGTGATTTCAAAAAAATCCCCTAGCACAACATCGATGAATTTCACTCAAAATAGTCATTGGTGGCCGAGATCAAAGACAAGGATCAGAACCCTGATTCAGAAAATAATGATAGAAGATAGATCATCAACGCAGACCCCACTGCTATTGTCGCGACCACAACAATTCAACTAGAAGAACCAACAAAGCCTGAAGATGGGGAGCACCTTGTAAGTTTTAAACCTGCGAAGTAAAGCAATGCATATAGATTCGTAAGCAAGATAGAAATTAATCAATGGCTCATACACAGAGTACATAGAGATTTTATACCGGAAACCCTCAACCGTGAAAACCTTTCTTATATTCATTATATCGAATTTCACCATTCACCATACAATATATACAATGTTTTTAGGTATTCCGTAGATACCAAAACCCTAATCCCTTAATCCAGGATTAGTTTACAAAACCACAAAAAATAGCAAAAATTTCCCAAAAAAAAAAATTGGGGCGCTGCCCCAGGCTACCGCCCGTTGTCGAACGCTGCGCGTAACTAGGGGGGGCATACACAGTTGTCATATCTGACGTGCCCACACACACACATGCAAATAATATAACACATACCCAACATTCTCCCACTTGTTGTTTTTTTTGCATCCAGGGGTCCAGGGGATTATATAGTCAACAATGCCCATTGTTACTCTACACCAGGAGAACTTTTCTATGCTCACAGACTTTGTCAATGAATCTGCAACATTCTTCAAAGTGTCAACCTTTTCCAGCAACACC